>PQWD01010398.1:0-85930 GCA_019425675.1 Leucinodes orbonalis
CGCGCGCGCACAGGCCCCCGCCGCCGGCCGCCGCTGGCCGCACGCCCCAGCGCGCACTTCTGGGCCGCGTGCGCGACGCCGCCTCGTCGCCAACCTGCTGCGCGCGACCCCCAGTCAGTGCCCCCGCCCCGCCCCGCCCCCGCCCCCGCCGCCGGCCGCGCTGGCCGCACGCCGCCAGCGCGCACTTCCTGGGCCGCGTGCGCGACGCCCGCCTCGTCGCCAACCTCGTGGCGCGCGACCCCCAGGTCAGTGCCCCCGCCCCGCCCCCGCCCCCGCCCCCGCCCCCGCGCCGGCCGCCTGGCCGCACGCCGCCAGCGCGCACTTCCTGGGCGCGTGCGCGACGCCCGCCTCGTCCAACCTCGTGGCGCGCGACCCCAGGTCAGTGCCCCCCCCGCCCCGCCGCCCCCGCCGCCGGCCGCCGCTGGCCGCACGCCGCCAGCGCGCACTTCCTGGGCCGCGCGCGCAGCCCGCCTCGTCCCAACCTCGTCGCGCGACCCCCAGGTCAGTGCCCCCGCCCCCGCCCCCGCCCCCCCGCCGGCCGCCGCTGGCCGCACGCCGCCAGCGCGCACTTCCTGGGCCGCGTGCGCGACGCCCGCCTCGTCGCCAACTCGTGGCGCGCACCCCAGGTCAGTGCCCCCGCCCCGCCCCGCCCCGCCGCCGGCCGCCGCTGCCGCACCCGCCAGCGCGCACTTCCTGGGCCGCGTGCGCGACGCCCGCCTCGTCGCCAACCTCGTGGCGCGCGACCCCCAGGTCAGTGCCCCCCCCCGCCCCGCCCCCGCCCCCCCGCCGGCCGCCGCTGGCCGCACGCCGCCAGCGCGCACTTCCTGGGCCGCGTGCGCGACCCGCCTCGTCGCCAACCTCGGGCGCGCGACCCCCAGGTCAGTGCCCGCCCCCGCCCCCGCCCCCCCGCCGCCGCGCCGCTGGCCGCACGCCGCCAGCGCGCACTTCCTGGCCGCGTGCGCGACGCCCGCCTCGTCCAACCTCGTGGCGCGCGACCCCCAGGTCAGTGCCCCCGCCCCCCCGCCCCGCCCCCGCCGCCGGCCGCCGCTGCCGCACGCCGCCAGCGCGCACTTCCTGGGCCGCGTGCGCGACGCCCCCTCGTCGCCAACCTCGGCGCGCGACCCCCAGGTCAGTGCCCCGCCCCCGCCCCCCCCCCGCCGCCGCGGCCGCCGCTGGCCGCACGCCGCCAGCGCGCACTTCCTGGGCCGCGCGCCCGCCTCGTCGCCAACCTCGTGGCGCGCGACCCCCAGGTCAGTGCCCCCCCCCGCCCCCCCCCCGCCCCGCCCCCGCGCCGGCCGCCGCTGGCCGCACGCCGCCAGCGCGCACTTCCTGGGCCGCGTGCGCGACGCCCGCCGTCTCCAACCTCGTGGCGCGCGACCCCAGGTCAGTGCCCCCGCCCCGCCCCGCCCCCGCCCCCGCCGCCGGCCGCCGCTGGCCGCACGCCGCCAGCGCGCACTTCCTGGGCCGCGTGCGCGACGCCCGCCTCGTCGCCAACCTCGTGGCGCGCGACCCCCAGGTCATGCCCCCGCCCCCGCCCCCGCCCCCGCCCCCGCCGCCGGCCGCCGCTGGCCGCACGCCGCCAGCGCGCACTTCCTGGGCCGCGTGCGCGACGCCCGCCTCGTCGCCAACCTCGTGGCGCGCGACCCCCAGGTCAGTGCTATTGAACGATGGACACAACTCTCACATACCTCGTACTAAACTATCCTCCAATACACGTGTTATAATAAAAATAATTCCATCACAGGAAGACATCCTGGAGGTGTTCCTAATCGACACATCGACAGACGAGGACGTGTGCCTGACGCGCGAGCTCATCCGCGCCGGCCACGCGGAGGCCAGGAGCGACTCCGCCCTCAGGGTGAGTGCGTGGGCGGGGGCGGGGGCGGGGGACATTCGGGGGACGACGGCAGCGACGTGTCCGCCTCGGCGTCGGCCGTGGGCCCGGGCCCGCGCCGCCTCAGGCCGTGGGCTCCGCCCGACGACGCGGGCCCCGGCTCCTCGCTGCGGCTGGCCCGACTGCGGGCCTTGCACCACCGCCTGCAAACCTCCCCTCCCAAAGACACTCATACGGAAACCAACGAACCACCCACCCCTTCCGAAGTCGTGTCGACCACACGATCGGTCACCCCGACGAAAAAGACGCTTCTATTAACGTCGCTGGCGAACAAGGTGAAACAATTCCAAATGTCGGGGACGGTCGTCGGTGGCGAGAAGGATAAGGTGGGAACGGTTGTGAGCTCGGTGGGTCAGGACCCTCGAGGCAGCGACTCGCCCAGCGAGCTGGAGAGCGTGGTGTCCGTGTCGAGCCGCTTGCTCCAGAAGCGGCTTGCGCTCGCGAAGAAGTTATGTGATCTTTCACTATAAATAACACTTCTCATTAAGGTATCCGGTTGTTATTTTTAACTGATTATTTGTATATGTACATGCATACTGTTACAGTAACATTGTTGTTATTTCCAACCTTAAAACGATAAACTAATTAGATGCACAGAATGAATATCAACCTAAAAATGTCCGAGCCGCTCGACACATACGTTGACTTATTATTATATTTATGACATTAAATTATTCATAAAAATTTTGACCTTAACGCGTCATATAAAGAGTACAGAATTTTAAGCACTATCATATATCACTACTATGTCACTATGACATGTAGCGAGCGACGTGATTATGAATTAAAATTCTGCCCAACTGACACGATGGGCAGACTTTTACCGCGTATACTTTTTGAGTGAGATTGTGCATTTAGTAAGTTTATTTAAGCTTACACATGAATTATTATTATACTGGATCTTGTTAAGTTTGTAATTTGCACAAGATCTGACCATTATCTCTAAAGGGTTACACAGTAATCACTAAAAAGTTGATTAAAAATATTCCATATTTTGTTAGGTAGGTTAGTGTATTGTGTAAGTTGAGCCCCAAGTCTGCTAATTCTTAGTAAATAACCAAGAGAAGTAGCAAATTTGGGGCGGCGGCGGCGGGCATATAAGTGAGTGTGGTGGGGCGCGGGCGTGTTGCAGGCCCCCGAGTGCTACCTGTTCCCGCGCTTCGACGTCATCGAGAGCGGGGACACGCCCAACTTCGCCGAGATCCACGCGTACCTGCGCGACGGCATCGCGCTGGACTACGTCGACGAGTTCCGCCGCCACGTGCCCGCCTGTCTGCCGCCCTCCCCGCCCTCCCTGCTCGACTCCGAGCCGCCCTCCCCGCCCGACTCCGAGCCCGAACCTCCCGCCCCACCCGACTCCGAGCCCTCCCCGCCCTCCCCGCCCGAGTCCGAGCCCGTCCCCGAGCCGGAACCCGCGGCCGCGCCCCCCCTCGCGCGCGCCCGCTCCCTCACCGACGCCGCCACGTCCCCCAGCCCGCCGCCGCTGGCGCGCTCCGAGTCCCTCCGGCCCGCCCGCCCGCCCCGCCCCCCCCGCGCCGCCCCGCCCTCCGCGCCCTGCTGCCGATGCCGGCGTACGCGGGCTACCCGCCGTTCCCGGGCGCCGTGCCCCTCTACCCGCCCCTGTACCCGCCGCCGCCGCCCGTGCTGCTGCCGCCCGCGCCCTACTGCGCCCCGCCCCCGCCCCCGCCCGCCCCGGACGCCGGGCGCGAGGTGACGCTCAGCGTGTCCGAGTGCGAGATCTTCAAGCTGCTGAGCCGCGTGGACACGCGCGCGGCGCAGTGGTACATGGCGGACGCCATCGCGCGCGCCATGCGCCCGCCGCCGCGCCCGCTCGACCCCGACGCGCCCGAGTTCCGCCTGCGCCCGCCGCCCGCCCTACACCCGCCGCCCGCCCTACACCCGCCGCCCGCCCTACACCCCCCGCCCGCCATGCGCCCGCCGCCCGGCTTCGGCTATCCCCCAGCTCACCCCACCGGCCACTCCGCCCACTCGGCATTCCGCCGGTGAGCCGGAACATTATAATCCCGTTGACGTATATCGAAAATAAATTTCTATCGATCGCTCATCACGTAGATTCATACATAATCGATTAATAAAATTATTTAATATGTGTGTACAAATACGTAGATACATTTGTTTGTATTATTTTTGTTTTGAATTACATTATTTTTAAGTAGTACGTAAGATTGACATGTTAAAATAAAAACGTTGTCCTCATCAGTATAAAAATAAAGCTGTGTCTAATTTTAAGTGCATTTCCTTAGTTAAGCTGTTGTATTTTCTTTTCTACGTTAATGTTTTAGAAGTAGATATTGTTGTTTTTTTGTTTCCTTTATCCTGCGTGGATTATATTTTATACACATTTAAAAGAAGACTCATTTATTTAGTAGTAAGGTGCTAATTGTGACATATGAATGTAAATCGCAAAATTATTTAGTTGATCAACATAAACTTATTATAAATGACATAAACAACTTTTGAACATTGTTAATATTCATTACATTCATCCCAGATCCTTTCTTTGCTGACTTTTATATATTTTTTGATACTGTAAGCTGTCAATGTGATCGCAATAGGTAATAAGGTTAATCTTTATATGATTCTGTGATAAAATCAATAGAGCAAACAGATGAAAAGAGGAATTAAAAATTTTATAAAATACAAATATGCATTTTTATTATGACTGCTATCCCAAGATAGGTACCCACATGAACGGCTTTACGTGCTTTCCGAAGCACGCAGAGGGAATCGATATAATATTTTGCAATGCAATCAAATATTATTTAGTTTCATAAAAATTCAAATTATGTAGGCGAATAAGAGTGGCCGACATAGCCCACAGAATAAGCAACTTGAAGTGGCAGTGGGCAGAAGGCATATAGTGCGTAGAACCGATGGCCGATGGGGCGGAAAGGTTCTCGAGTGGCGTCCGCGTAACGGAAAGCCAAGCGTAGGCTGACCCCATACCAAATAAACGGATGGTTACGGTGGCGGGTCGAATCGGTCCGCGTGGAAATTATTTAGCCAGGTCTTCGTTCAGCAGTGGACGTTTAAGGCTGTTATGAAATTTAAATGTCCAGGACCTATTCAGACATGATTCGCACGCATAACCCTATATCATTTTTTAAGAGGCTAATAATTATATAAAAAAAGTTTTACCAGAAGATGTTTTTCAATTTCTGTTTAGTTTTGGGAACCATCCAAAAACAATCTAACTTTGAAAGTTTATATTTTTCCATTTGTTTCGACTCATCAAATTTCGTATAGTTTTACGACCGAAAACAAAACGCGCGCGCGAATTGTGAAGTATTTTTTGTTTACTAAGGCAAAGAACATCGCGCGATAAATCTCAGTTAAATTTATCTTTCTGATAAAATTAGAAACCATTTTAATTTTTCACAGGTTTTATGTGTTAGGGAGAATTCAAATATATATTTTTCATAACAATATCAAATATTTTAACAATTATGATATTCTGCATTGCTTTTCTTGACTGCAGTCTGCACCATTCTAAAAAAATATGTTATCAAACATGGCGTTCTGAAAAGCGTCATGTCGTATGGGATGGATTTGTTTATTAGGTCAACTTTTACCTAAACGATACCCTTGTCCCCGGATTATGTGGTCACATACTGAAGGGCGGAGTCTCAATGTCAACGTTCGGGAAAGGTAAAATGTGGTTGTGCATAATAGTCAATCGCAGTTTACCTTGGTTACGATAGGTTGTGATGGTTTGGGTATGATAGAAGGTGCCGGGGCGGAGGCGCTCGGCGGTAGAAGAGTGTGCGGGTGATATGCAAGCGGCCCCGGCGCGCTACGTGTCAGTGAGCGAGCTGTACTCGACTGACGAAGTGGAGCTGCTGCTGGACGAGATACGCGAGCTGGAGCCGACGAGCTGCCGCGGCGAAGACGTGCAGGTAGCCACAGTTCACCTTTTTGGGGGCGAAGGAAAGTCCCATAGCAAAAAGTGATTTGTTAATACATACTATGAGATGAACCTTAAACAACCTTTCAGCAAGTTTTCTGATTTGTTACAGTATTCGAGATCTTTGAATGATATATTATTTGAAATTATTATGAATGCAAAGCATTAATTCTAGTAATTAAGATTTAGTAGAAATAACTAGTTCACATTCCCTTCTATCAAACACTGCTTAATAAATATAACTGTTTACCAGCCTTATTCTATTGAACTTCTTATATATAAACCAAAATGTAAATACAGTGAAATATCTGACTTGTATATTTGACTTGTACAAATGTTAGAGGAGATACTGTTGGTTAGCAAAGTATTTATCTGTTCGCACAAAGCAGGCGCATAGATATTAATCTATTGTTTCATGACTAGACACCCGTGCTATGCACAACCATTTAAAGTTTTTTTTTTCAAAAGCTAACCTTATATCTTAGTATGGTGTATCGCACATATAATTTTATTGTCATCATTAGATCAATCTTGCCTATTTCTTTCACTATAACACTGTCTTGTGTTTTTAGCATAGATGTGTTATACAGTTGGTATGTAGTTAAATAAATAATTATATTAGTATATATTGTAAGTGGATGTAATATTTTATGTATTGCTCCCTTCTTATCAGCTTAACTATTGCTAACTTTTGTTGTATGGGAGGTCTCCCCAACTTTATAACTAAGTGTCCATTAAAAAAACTAAGTAAAAAAAATTTGAATCTACGACCAGTTCCAAGAGTTGATTTTACTGAGGTCTCAGAAAGAAATTCATCAGTTATTTGTTTCAATCACCAATATTTTTCAAACATTTGATTTTATCTAAGGTCATACAGTTTTGTTTACAATGTTATAGCCTTTCCTTTAAATTTATGTTTAATTTTTTAAACACATTTACATAACATCACTTATAATAGAAACTGCAAACAAAACCTTATTCTTTAGAAAATTTGATAGTATTCATGCTTTTAACAAGATACTTTTATACTTCTACTTGTAAATTTTTACAAATTATACATGTTTAATGATAATGTCATGCCACAAACAATATGCATCGTCGGCATCCTTCTCAGGGTTGTGGAGGAATACACTGACTGTGGGATTGGTTCACAAGTTTAAAGTCACTTAATGCGCCACACACCTATGAGTTTTCGCATTTTCAAAATTCAAAAAGGTGCACATCTGCGAAGAGATTCAAAGGTTGTGCGCAAAGTAACAACCATATACGGGTAGGCTCGTGCCCCTCGATGGGGATGTTTGAGCAGATGATGTTGAGCGTGTTGTGTGGCATGGGTGTAGCTACACTGGAGCAAGCTGGGGCGCTTGGCCCACCTTGGCTCCAACATACCGGGTGAGGGGGGGATAGGTTCACTGTCGCCCAAGACTGGCTACGGTGGTGGTGTGTGGTGTGCAGGACTTCGAGATCGCGGGCAGCGGGTGCGGCGGGCGGTCGCCGGCGGGCACGGAGCGGTCGTGGGACTCGCACGCGCAGTACCGCCGCGCCCGCGCCGCGCCCGCGCGCGCCCTCGCGCCGCTCTACTGCCGCCCCCGACACCTCGCCACCGCCAGGGGCGCGCTCGGTGAGATACACTACTGTTTTACTGATGGCGTCCATTGAAATATACGGACGGATGGTCTACAGAAATGTGACTCCGAAATGACAGCCGCTTTCTTTGTTGCTTTATCAAATAATTTTTGGATACTTTTGGAATAATGTAAAAACTAGAAATATGTGATCGAATTTTTCAATTACCAAAGGAATATAATTCATGTACTTTTTCCTTAATTTTTTATACAAAAAATAGCCAAATATTGACACACTTTTTTTGTCACGAGCGAGACTCCGTCCGTATTTTTTTAGACGTCCATGACTAAAATGCATTTTTTAATAATTTTGTAAAGGTGAAGGTTTAAGAGATCAGCATTTATACAATTATGCTGTCTCTAATAATTGCTAATGTTGTGATATATTATAAACTGAATGAATGATATTAATCCCGTATCGAATTCATTAACCGGTGTACTGAGCGCCACCAGAGCCGAAATTGCCTATCTCTTTCGCATTGTATTCGTTTCGCGTTTGATTGTATTCGAAAGCGGTTTCGGGTTGGAGTGAAGAAGGTAAGGTAGTTTGCAGGGTATGATTTTTAATTAGGTTGCATTACTTGTGGTCCATCGGATTTTTAGGAATACAAAAATTTGCCGGTGACATATGTCCATTATCCAGCTAAAGTGTAACGTTTGTGTTTGTGCGTTCGCTAGGTCCAGATGGATGGATGACCTGGTTAAGGTGGCGGTAGCGGATTAATTTCAACTGTAAGGGATCAGTCTGCGTGGAATTATTAGGGAAGGCGTTCTTTCAGGGGACTCCACCGAAGACGAGATGATTTTTTAAACAACCAATGGGTCGGGACTCCACCAAAGCTTTGCTTTTCTCCATAAGCTAAGCATAGGCGGGGCGGCGTGGCGGCGGGGGCGCGCGCGTGACGTGTGTGTGTGCAGGCGCGCGTGGTGGCGTGCGCGTGGGCGCGGCGGCGGCGTGGGCGGGGGCGGGGCGCGCGCGACGTGTGTGTGTGCAGGCGCGGCGGTGGTGCGCGCGGTGGGCGCGGCGGCGGCGTGGCGGGGCGGGGGCGCGCGTGACGTGTGTGTGTGTGCAGGCGCGGCGGTGGCGTGCGCGTGGGCGCGGCGGGCGGCGTGGGCGGGCGGGGCGCGCGCGTGACGTGTGTGTGTGTGCAGGCGCGGCGGTGGTGGCGTGCGCGGTGGGCGCGGCGGGGCGGCGTGGGCGGGGGCGGGGGCGCGCGCGTGACGTGTGTGTGTGTGCAGCGCGGCGGTGGCGTGCGGTGGGCGCGCGGGGGCGTGGGCGGGGCGGGGCGCGCGCGGGCTGGCTCCCGCTCCCCGGCCGCCTGCAGCTGCTGCAGCTGGCCGCCGTCTCCTCGGCGCTGCTGCACGCCGCGCTGCTCGCCATGCACCTCACCGGACTCGCTGCCCTCATGCCCATTGATTGGAACAAACTGTCAGTATGCATGGTCGAAAAGCACCCCAATTCGATTATTTTGTTGTGTCTTTCAGTATTAACGTTTTGCACTTTGTCCTGTTTCTGATAGATTTATTGGTAACGTAATTAGGCAATTCATTCTACTATACAATTACCTTTCAAAACATTTACAATTATTAAATTTTATTAGCAAACAGCCCTATTATCCCTTTGACCGCTAAAATTCCAAACAATTAAAAACCAATTGTGTATTATGGATCCCTCTGCAGCAGTTTAAGGGTTTAACATGAAAGAAAATACTAGATATCACTATATAAGTGAGGACGTGACTCGACCTAGTTGTTAAGTTGCAACCACATAGTTCGTTTTGTGGTCTCTCGAGCGTATAACATGATACGGCTTTTAAGAATAAAAGCTGTGATTGTGCTCAATGACAAATAAATGTCGCATATTGGATAAACGCCTCAAGTATTTATCTCAAATGAATTTTATAATTATTTTGCATCTGAACATTATTATAACTACTTCCGTTGGATGCTACACCGAAAATCCCAATACTACACGGAACCTCTAAGGCAGTTGATAGGGGAATTTGGAATTTACGCTATACTACAAATTGCGTATATTCCAAATTCCCACTTCACTGGTCATCACTTTATGGTCCGTTCTGACTGCGTGTGATATCACGCGCCCCGACGCGCCTTCGAGTGCCCACGCGCACGGCGTGTGCTCTCCGTTTTAAGTCTGCAACATCTACGGCGCGCGCGGACGCCTACAAATCAACACTGTCGACGCGGCGTGTGGTAGCGCACGCAGTGAGAACGCAGCTTTAGAATGAATCCAATGTAATTGTGAATGTGTGTGTGTGCGCAGGGGCTGTGCACGAGCGTGTGGAGCTGCGTGTCGCTGTGTGCGGGCGGCGCGCTGACGCTGCAGGCCGTGGCCGCGCGCCCGACTACCGCTGGCGCCGCCCCCCTCGCGCGCCTGCTACTGCGCCGCGGTCCGTACCCACTGCCCCCGCACCACACGCCACACGCCACACGCCACACGCCACACGCCACACGCCACACGCCACACGCCACACGCCACACGCCACACGCCACACGCGCCACGTGCTCGCCACGACACGGATCCACGGATCCTTGAAGACACCCATACGCGGGACTAGTGGACTTCAGAATTACACTGATATACTAGTATACAATAGGGCTCACCAGTGTACATACACTGACGACAAATTTCAGAAATGTGGGGAATGCTGTCGCCCAAATGGTATACTATCTACGCAAGGCGCGTCTCTCCTGTCCAGTAATTTTCGATCCCTTTTAATAAGTCGTGTGACACAAATAACTAACCTACACATCAAATAAATAATTTGTTTTAATTTCTATTTGGTCTATTTTATGATAAATGGTTATCATATGAGAAAACGCTGTATTTCAATAATAAAAAATCCGGGACAACCCAAAATGTGAGTAGTACACACTATAGGACGTTTTGTATATTTTATGTATAAAAAAAAAACCAATCGATAAGACAATGCCACCAGGGTAGCATCAAATTATCGCTAAAGTCAAAAAGGCGGTACAAAGTTCGTCGAATTAGCTAACCATGAGTTTTATTTGTAGTTCAGTTTTCATAAATTACAAAATGTTATATAAGAAGTATACGACTAAACTATTACCTAAAAGCATGCATCCCTGATATGATTGAATTGGTTACAAAAATAAAAAAAAAAAGTAAAAGAGTAACGTGTTACAAAAAACTTCTATCAAATCTAGGTATATGTAGAAGTCAGTCATAAAAGCGTAATAAATTATGACGTGTGTATACCAATTGCAGGTTTCGGGCTATGCGGGGCGTGCGCCGCAGCGGCCTGTGATAGTGTCGGCGCGCGGGCGTGTGCGGCGGTGCGGGCCCCCGCCGCCGGGCCCCGGGCCCCAGCCTCCGGGCCCGGGGCCCGCGCGCCCGCCGCCGGGCCTACCGCGCCGTGCCGCCCGCGCCGCCTTCCACCTCCCGGGACGACCCCTTATAGTGAACCACGTTCTAGATGCGACGCGTGCCATACAAGTGAGCCGGTGTATTGTAGGATAAGCTGTCAAGTATTACGAAAGGCATTTTTTTACTTTTAGGACCGTATTCTATACGAGACTCAAGCGTTGAGCTTCACTTGAGTAGGTGAGAAAGATATAGCATATATACGATAAATGAAAATGAAAAATATTTATTTCAGTTCATCATACAAGATACACATAAATATAACGCAGTAACACAATTCACAGGACCTCATGTATGTAACATGGTGACCATTGGATCAGTATCCCTGGACTCCACACTAGATTCCCTGTGTTGTGGGCCAGTGTCTTCCCATGTATGTCCAATTTTATTAAATACGTGCGTGTATATTTATATGTGTGTGTGCGCCATTCCTTTTCTTAATTTAAAAGATCTACGTTGAGTCTCGATCTAGAATACGTGACGTTATCTCTGACCGCTTGATGTCTTAGCATCACAAACAATAGATTGTCAATTTTGTCTGATTCCTGACGATGAATGGGTTAAACGGCTTTGGTAATACATTATGGTGTGTAGCAAAAGCGAGAAGTATGTTCACAACCTGTTATTGAACTTTTTAGATAATTAGAATTTTCCAAATCAAAACCTTTACGTTTGTGTTACAGGGAATCCCAGGTTTTTATTGTATGCTCGTTTTAATGGCGTAATAAACACCCTTTCTATCCAGACACTATAAAAAATCAATTGTTTGTGACGCATCTAAGTGTCAAAAGCCATTGACACTTAAAAACGTAACTATGTTTTTCTTGGGGAAAAGGGTTAAAAATATGCAAAAATTGCGTTACATAATACTTGAACACTCCCTAAGTAATTTGTTCTCGGTTGACGAAAACTGTTCTTCCTGGCAAGCTCACTATTATTTATTTGTAAGGCTGGTTTAGAGCCCTAGTGACCTAGCACACCGGTGCATGGGACTTCTAGGCTTTCTAGGAAGAATGTTCCCCGAATATAACCTTACAACCAACTTTTCTCGCCAGTAGAACTACGAGCCGAATCGATTCTGGTTCATTCATTACATATAATGACCCAGGCGTTCTTCGAAAAGAGAACGTATTCCCATTGAACTCTTTGAAACCAGTTATACCTAAAGGCGTCAGAAAAGATTTTCTATCTTGTCTGAATTTATGGTTCATGAATCCAGACACAATAGAATTCCACGAATTATGGCGTTCAAAGGGTTAAAGCATATGAAAAATACGTCTCATCAAATCGCTGTAAAAGTATTTCGTCAACTGAAGAATGCTGGCAACACTAGAGACACATCTCGTATCGTTGGAGTGCCATTGGTGAAGGAAGTTGCATACCTTATTCTTGGCTACAGCATACATTGGATGAAGATGATGTTACTTAGTAACACCCAAATACAGTACAGGAGTATTGTTTGAAGGGTATCAAAAAACACCATTCAGCATTCAGCTCAGATAAACAATTAACTAGCTGCACAATCTCACTCAAACTGTGTCTGCAGCAAAAGTCTGCCCATCGCGTCGGTTGAGCAGAATTTTCATTCATAATCACGTCGCTCGCTACATGTCATAGCGACATGTGTGCTCGTGCTTTTGATTTTGTACCCTTTCCATGACGCGTTAAGGTAAAATTTAAATGAATAATTATGTTATAAATATAACAATAACTTTCGTATGTGTTGTGCGACTCGGACTTTTTTCGGTTGACATTTCTTCGTGATCGTGCAACTAGTTTATTGTTTATATAAGCATTCAGTCAAAACTTGTGAATTGTGACGTCACTGGTCTGTTTTGATGTCCTTGCAGCCGGTAGTATCTTGTATTTAGCGATCTCTGGTTTAGAGAGTTGGTTATGCCTTTCCGAATAAACCTCGGACTGTATATAACCTTAGGGCGATGTTCCAGAAAGCATTATGACCTGTTCGCATTTAGTTCAGACGAATAAGGTTCAAAATGCTTTGACCCAGGGTGCAATGCTCGGTCAGTAATAATTTTATACGGGGACCCGTTTGTAGTATATTTAAGTCACCCGGAAGCGTTCTAAGTGAGTTTTTAATATAGTACTGAGAAGTCTGGTATACTTTTGTAACATGACCAAAATGTAAACAATAAAATTGTATCGGTATCTCATAAGAAATCCCAAATATGATCTCAACTGTGCATTTATGTAAGTCCCATTAATAAGTTGATTGCGAGATATGAATGAAATATCTTATACAGGATGTTTATTGAGATAAACAGCCTATTTATCAGTCTGATTTACGATCTCACGTATATGAATAACGCTTTGAATAATTTTATATTCTAGTTTCGGATTTATCACGCACTTTATAAACATTCTGTATAACGAATGTTGAAATGTTACGTCATACCACGTGTTCTTACTTCTTTCGATAAATGTTATATAGCAAACTATTATTATTAGAAATAATGAATGAACCGGTTATAAATCTTTCTTTATCTTTAAAGTTTACAAAATGAAATCTGCAATGATTTATAGTTTTGCTCTTTTGGCCCTACGTCCAAGCGTTAATTACTGATATGTATATAAAAGGCCTTAAATGATAGTGAGCTTTAGCAATTAACATAAAATATATGAGAGAGGTAGGTAACGCGTGGTATGGGGGTCGGCGTGTGTCGTTTTCGGTCCGGGTTGTATCTGTGATAAACCGTTTTGCAATCTAGTTAAAACCGGATTGCATCAGTTCTTAAACCGGGTACAACCCGGTTTAAGAACTGGTTTACAAAGTATAGTACGCGACAAGGTGAGATGGAAATTGACTAGTGATNCTGCAGCTGCTGCAGCTGGCCGCCGTCTCCTCGGCGCTGCTGCACGCCGCGCTGCTCGCCATGCACCTCACCGGACTCGCTGCCCTCATGCCCATTGATTGGAACAAACTGGTCAGTATGCATGGTCGAATAGAAGCACCCCAATTCCGATTATTTTGTTGTGTCTTTCAGTATTAACGTTTTGCACTTTGTCCTGTTTTCTGATAGATTTTAATTGGTAACGTAATTAGGCAATTCATTCTACTATACAATTACCTTTCAAAACATTTACAATTATTAAATTTTATTTATATATTTTGTGTTAGCAAAGTTCATTAGCCCTTAAAAATTATCCCTTTGACCGCTAAAATTCCAAACAATTAAAAACCAATTGTGTATTATGGATCCCTCTGCAGCAGTTTAAGGGTTTAACATGAAAGAAAATACTAGATATCACTATATAAGTGAGGACGTGACTCGACCTAGTTGTTAAGTTGCAACCACATAGTTCGTTTTATGGTCTCTCGAGCGTATAACATGATACGGCTTTTAAGAATAAAAGCTGTGATTGTGCTCAATGACAAATAAATGTCGCATATTGGATAAACGCCTCAAGTATTTATCTCAAATGAATTTTATAATTATTTTGCATCTGAACATTATTATAACTACTTCCGTTGGATGCTACACCGAAAATCCCAATACTACACGGAACCTCTAAGGCAGTTGATAGGGGAATTTGGAATTTACGCTATACTACAAATTGCGTATATTCCAAATTCCCACTTCACTGGTCATCACTTTATGGTGCGTTCTGACTGCGTGTGATATCACGCGCCCCGACGCGCCTTCGAGTGCCCACGCGCACGGCGTGTGCTATCCGTTTTAAGTCTGCAACTACTACGGCGCGCGCGGGCGCCTACAAATCAACACTGTCGACGCGGAGAGTGGTAGCGCACGCAGTGAGAACGCAGCTTTAGAATGAATCCAATGTAATTGTGAATGAGTTGTGTGTGTGTGCGCGCAGGGGCTGTGCACGAGCGTGTGGAGCTGCGTGTCGCTGTGTGCGGGCGGCGCGCTGACGCTGCAGGCCGTGGCCGGCGCGCCCGACTACCGCTGGGCGCCGCCCGCCCTCGCGCGCCTGCTCTACTGCGCCGCGGTCCGTACCCACTGCCCCCGCACCACACGCACCACACGCCACACGCCAACGCCACACGCCACACGCCACACGCACACGCGCCACGTGCTCGCCACGACACGGATCCACGGATCCTTGAAGACACCCATACGCGGGACTAGTGGACTTCAGAATTACACTGATATACTAGTATACAATAGGGCTCACCAGTGTACATACACTGACGACAAATTTCAGAAATGTGGGGAATGCTGTCGCCCAAATGGTATACTATCTACGCAAGGCGCGTCTCTCCTGTCCAGTAATTTTCGATCGCCGTTTTAATAAGTCGTGTGACACAAATAACTAACCTACACATCAAATAAATAATTTGTTTTAATTTCTATTTTGGTCTATTTTATGATAAATGGTTATCATTATATGAGAAAACGCTGTATTTCAATAATAATAAAAAATCCGGGGACAACCCAAAAATGTGAGTAGTACACACTATAGGACGTGTTTTGTATATTTTTATGTATAAAAAAATAAAACCAATCGATAAGACAATGCCACCAGGGTAGCATCAAATTATCGCTAAAGTCAAAAAGGCGGTACAAAGTTCGTCGAATTAGCTAACCATGAGTGTTTTATTTGTAGTAGTTTCATAAATTACAAAATGTTTATATAAGAAGTATACGACTAAACTATTACCTAAAAGCATGCATCCCTGATATGATTGAATTGGTTACACAAAAATGAAAAAAAAAGTAAAAAGAGTAACGTGGTACATAAAACTTCTATCAAATCTAGGTATATGTAGAAGTCAGTCATAAAAGGCGTAATAAATTATGACGTGTGTGTATACCAATTGCAGGGTTTCGGGCTATGCGGGGCGTGCGCCGCAGCGGGCCTGGTGATAGTGTCGGCGCGCGGGGCGTGTGCGGGCGCGGGCCCCGCGCCGCCGGGCCCCGGGCCCCCAGCCTCCGGGGCCCCGGGGCCCGCGCGCCCGCCGCCGGGGCCTACCGCGCCGTGCCGCCCGCGCCGCTGCCTTCCACCTCCCGGGACGACCCCTTATAGTGAACCACGTTCTAGATGCGACGCGTGCCATACAAGTGAGCCGGTGTATTGTAGGATAAGCTGTCAAGTATTACGTAAGGCATTTTTTTACTTTTAGGACCGTATTCTATACCGAGACTCAAGCGTTGAGCTTCACTTGAGTAGAGTGAGAAAGATATAGCATTATACGATAAATGAAAATGAAAAATATTTATTTCAGTTCATCATACAAGGATACACATAAATATAACGCAGTAACACAATTCACAGGACCTCATGTATGTAACATGGTGGGTACCATTGGATCAGTATCCCTGGACTCCACACTAGGATTCCCTGTGTTGTGGAGGCCAGTGTCTTCCCATGTATGTCCAAATTTTATTGAATACGTGCGTGTATATTTATATGGTGTGTGTGCGCCATTCCTTTCTAACTTATTTAAGTAAAGATCTACGTTGAGTCTCGATCTAGAATACGTGACGTTATCCTCTGACCGCTTGATGTCTTAGCATCACAAACAATAGATTGTCAATTTTGTCTGGATTCCTGACGATGAATGGGTTAAACGGCTTTGGTAATACATTATGGTGTGTAGCAAAAGCGAGAAGTATGTTCACAACCTGTTATTGAACTTTTTTAGATAATTAGAATTTTCCAAATCAAAAACCTTTACGTTTGTGTTACAGGGAATCCCAGGTTTTTATTGTATGCTCGTTTTAATGGCGTAATAAACACCCTTTCTATCCAGACACTATAAAAAATCAATTGTTTGTGACGCATCTAAGTGTCAAAAGCCATTGACACTTAAAAACGTAACTATGTTTTTCTTGGGGGAAAAGGGGTTAAAAATATGCAAAAATTGCGTTACATAATACTTGAACACTCCCTAAGTAATTTGTTCTCGGTTGACGAAAACTGTTCTTTCCTGGCAAGCTCACTATTATTTATTTGTAAGGCTGGTTTAGAGCCCTAGTGACCTAGCACACCGGTGCATGGGACTTCTAGGCTTTCTAGGAAGAATGTTCCCCGAATATAACCTTACAACCAACTTTTCTCGCCAGTAGAACTACGAGCCGAATCGATTCTGGTTCATTCATTACATATAATGACCCAGGCGTTCTTCGAAAAGAGAACGTATTCCCATTGAACTCTTTGAAACCAGTTATACCTAAAGGCGTCAGAAAAGATTTTCTATTTGTCTGAATTTATGGGTCATGAATCCAGACATAATAGAATTCCACGAATTATGGCGTTCAAAGGGTTAAAGCATATGAAAAATACGTCTCATCAAATCGTCTGTAAAAGTATTTCGTCAACTGAAGAATGCTGGCAACACTAGAGACACATCTCGTATCGTTGGAGTGCCATTGGTGAAGGAAGTTGCATACCTTATTCTTGGCTACAGCATACATTGGATGAAGATGATGTTACTTAGTAACACCCAAATACAGTACAGGAGGTATTGTTTGAAGGGTATCAAAAAACACCATTCAGCATTCAGGCTCAGATAAACAATTAACTAGCTGCACAATCTCACTCAAACTGTGTCTGCAGCAAAAGTCTGCCCATCGCGTCGGTTGAGCAGAATTTTCATTCATAATCACGTCGCTCGCTACATGTCATAGCGACATGTGTGCTCGTGCTTTTGATTTTGTACCCTTTCCATGACGCGTTAAGGTAAACATTTAAATGAATAATTTTATGTTATAAATATAACAATAACTTTTCGTATGTGTTGTGCGACTCGGACTTTTTTCGGTTGACATTTCTTCGTGATCGTGCAACTAGTTTATTGTTTATATAAGCATTCAGTCAAAACTTGTGAATTGTGACGTCACTGGTCTGTTTTGATGTCCTTGCAGCCGGTAGTATCTTGTATTTAGCGATCTCTGGTTTAGAGAGTTGGTTATGCCTTTCCGAATAAACCTCGGACTGTATATAACCTTAGGGCGATGTTCCAGAAAGCATTATGACCTGTTCGCATTTAGTTCAGACGAATAAGGTTCAAAATGCTTTGACCCAGGGTGCAATGCTCGGTCAGTAATAATTTTGTACGGGGACCCGTTTGTAGTATATTTAAGTCACCCGGAAGCGTTCTAAGTGAGTTTTTAATATAGTACTGAGAAGTCTGGTATACTTTTGTAACATGACCAAAATGTAAACAATAAAATTGTATCGGTATCTCATAAGAAATCCCAAATATGATCTCAACTGTGCATTTATGTAAGTCCCATTAATAAGTTGATTGCGAGATATGAATATCTTATACAGGATGTTTATTGAGATAAACAGCCTATTTATCAGTCTGATTTACGATCTCACGTATATGAATAACGCTTTGAATAATTTTATATTCTAGTTTCGGATTTATCACGCACTTTATAAACATTCTGTATAACGAATGTTGAAATGTTACGTCATACCACGTGTTCTTACTTCTTTCGATAAATGTTATATAGCAAACTATTATTATTAGAAATAATGAATGAACCGGTTATAAATCTTTCTTTATCTTTAAAGTTTACAAAATGAAATCTGCAATGATTTATAGTTTTGCTCTTTTGGCCCTACGTCCAAGCGTTAATTACTGATATGTATATAAAAGGCCTTAAATGATAGTGAGCTTTAGCAATTAACATAAAATATATGAGAGAGGTAGGTAACGCGTGGTATGGGGGTCGGCGTGTGTCGTTTTCGGTCCGGGTTGTATCTGTGATAAACCGTTTTGCAATCTAGTTAAAACCGGATTGCATCAGTTCTTAAACCGGGTACAACCCGGTTTAAGAACTGGTTTACAAAAGTATAGTACGCGACAAGGTGAGATGGAAATTGACTAGTGATGTGACATCACGTACTAGGTAGTTTTTATCGACAGTTTTCCATGGCAAAAAATAAGATTTACATTAAATAAATTAGGTTTATTATTAGTAAAATCTTCTTCGACTCGGCAATAGCGCATTCAAACCCGCTCATTGTCTCCTCTGCTGATTATTCAACAACACAAGCTAATAATAATAATATTTCACCTCGCGCGCATAAACGTCGGCGTCCACGGGACGTGCTAGACGATCCGGACGATCCCATCACGGTCGCCGCCGCATCGGCGGCCGAAATAGCTAAAACACTAAGATTACACTCCACAAATCGACAACCGAGGTTCCGCCCCCGCCGGCGGGGGCCATCGTCGCGTGTCCCTGTAGGTTCGCACAGTCCCTATTCGCGTAACCGGCATGTACCGGGCCGCTTTTCCCCAAACATATGTTAGGCTACCAAGCCCCCCCGCAACGCCCTAAGCCGAGGTTCGAGTCCCGTTCGGGGACGCCCTTAGGCTCGTTGTGTAAATATTAAGGCTGAGAGCCATCTGCGCTCGCCACTTGCCCGGTGAAGCTGTAAAGGCCATCTGCGGCCAACAGTAATCAGTTCGAAAAAAAAATTAGTAAAATGCATAAGGTTTATTAATTTTAGGCTATTGTAGACAAAAAAATACGTTGTTGATTGCCAAACAAGTAACATTAATTTTTATTTATAAGGGACTGAGTTGCACTTAAACTAAAGAGTGCGCGGGTAAGGCGTGGCATGGGCGATGTCTGTTCTCCAGCGCCTCACTTCATGCCCTAATTGCCATCTCAACTTATCACGTACAGTACTTTAGGGGTATCGCCACAGTGCTAAAACTGGTAAGCAATCTTGCTTAACAGACATTGCAACAGATGCATAGTAACCGTTCTAAAGCCGGATTGCATTATGGTCAACAATGTTTTCTTATGCTAACGGATTGCAATCGATCTTATAGCGGATTTGTAAAGTGCTTAAATTAAAGTGCAACCGTACATTAGACGGATTGCAACCGTAATTAAATTGGTAGGCAATCTTGCTTAAATTGGTAAGTAAACTTACTTAAATTGGTAAGTAAACTTGCTTAAATTGGTAAGTAATCATGCTTAAGCCGGATCGCAACCGTATTTATATCAGATTGCACCGTGTTGTAACCTTATTGCAGTTGGTTATACTGGTTTGCAACCCGGGCCCGGTGGCGCACGGCCGCTCGTTCCTTCTAGTCCACTGTTTTTAGCAAGTCTGATTTTGACGCTAGTCATTTTCCTAGCTTAGTCGGTTGTTTACGTGTAATTTAATTATGTTCCTCGGGTAGTTGCACAAATATAGCGCAGGCCCGCTCGCCCGACGGGCATAGGCTTTGCTCACACTACAACTGAAGTCTAGACTTAGATACTCTTGGTCTGAGTCTAGACACAATAATAAATAATGGCAACGTCCGTAGTGATTTTGTAATAAGCCTTTTTTGTAATAAAAAATATTTAAAAATAAGTGGTCAAGTCAAGGCTGTGTTGACTGTATTTAAATGTGGTGAAACAGTCATTTATGAATTTGTTTCATGTAGATATTTTATACATGAATAATGTGTATTCTTGAAGTGTAGATATCTTGACAAAAATTAAAGGTGAGATAGCTATTCTGTTGTTCTTAGAAATTGTGCAATAAGTAGGTTTCAGCTTCTTTTGTAAAAAAAAAGATTTGAGGTTACAACTTACAAGACCTGCTGTTGACTACCAAAATAATCGTAACTACTGTAAATATTAATTAAAAGCAAATATACCTGTTTTGCTTTTCTTTAAATGCTCTAAAAAGTAACGTGGACTTCCGCAAATCGTTTCCGCTCGAACGTAGCATGTGTGTAGACAATAGATTCATATTATGAGTTGTGAATTTCCAGCCCTGCTACGTACGACCGCTTATAAAAGATATGAGACGATATTATGACAGCTTCCTGATAATGGATATGTACATAATCTACTTGGCTAAAATCTCGACTGATTGCACTTATTAAGGACGACATTACAGTCTCAAATAATTATTTTATAATAAAGGGCTGCATATTATACGACTAATAAGATCCGTCCTTTTTGTGTAAAGTTGTAGCTGTGAGCACGGCTTGTTAGAGAAGTGTGTTGCGGGCGAGCCGGGCCGGCCACACAATTGTAAAAGGGTAACTCTTACTGTAAGCGACGTATATAATTGTTTTAAGGGCAGTGTTACCGAAACATCGATAGTTTGACTATCGATAGTTGACATTGGAAATCGTCTATACTATCGATATTGTCTATACCATCTATTATTTTGGCAATAGTCAGCAGCAATAGTAGGTATGGATACTATGGATACTTTATTAGTCATTAAACAATAGAATTGATACTATCGAAATAAAAATGGAGTATAAATGTGTTTACGCTTACGGGTCTAACAATGTATCGATAAGCCTATCGATTTATCGACTTTATTTATCGACTATCGATAGTAGACTATCGAAAGGCAACACTAGTTAAGGGTGATTATTGTTGTATAGACGAACCATAACTACGTATTATGTATGTCAGATCTTTATTTCCACGTAATGCTTGTACTGGACTATTGGTTGCATGAATAATTACGTAAGCGATTGTAATAATTAGATTAAGGAGAATTCGAATATATTAAGAATTGTTATAGGAAATAATTTTATACTGCCCCGATGTGTCGTACACGCTCCGTGAGCTTAGTATGTTTGTAATGTTTGGTTGTTGCTGTAGAGACGGCTCCCTATTATTGGTTACTCATGTTTGTGGTGTTATATTGTTTGTGGTTACAGGGTTTTTGGTTTCCGATATAACAATATGAACTCTCTTTAGGTAAAGTCAAGTCAAAGCAAAATATCTTTATTCATATAAATGTTTTACAGATACTTTTGAATCGTCTATTGCCATTATTAAAATTATTATTTAATGTTATGAATACCACCGGTTCGGAATAAGTAGGATTTTCGATAAGAGCCGGCAAGAAACTTGATAGACACTCTTTTAAACTTTTTATA
The DNA here is from genome assembly GCA_019425675.1 of Leucinodes orbonalis. Lineage (NCBI taxonomy): Eukaryota > Metazoa > Arthropoda > Insecta > Lepidoptera > Crambidae > Leucinodes > Leucinodes orbonalis. Next base: position 21,709 of record PQWD01010398.1, read on the forward strand.
TCATTGGTTACAGAGTATAAAAATACTTTTTTTTCGAGACTAATACAGAAGCTGCGGATAAAACTATTCACTGAATGTTAAACTTTTAACCGCCAGTATTCTAGACACAAAGAAAATAAATTGTTTTTAGACACAACCTTCTGTGGCAGATAAACGGTTGAATAAAACTAATTTTTGTTAGTTACCGTAGCTAATAAAATTTGCATTTTTAATTTCTATTGATTTTGTTTATGGTGTGCAAGAATTATTTGTCCACTCAATTTTTTATAAGTAAATCAAAGAACTGTGAATTAATATCACTAGGATCCTGAATAACAAGTAAAGTATTCAATTATTGCCCCTAATACAACTTAATTATGTCATTATTATTAAAGAAGTCTTTAGGTGCTTCTGAGAAAAATAACCCTGTAACCTATGTCCAATAAAGTTTCTGTTATAGATCGCCATACATATCACGAGTTATTTTCCAGGTTTCCTTTTGTAAATACAATGTTCGATTTGGAATTGAATAGATTTATTTGTAATATCTTTTACAGATTTTTATGATATTATTGTATGGTAGGTAAAGTCGTGCGGCGCGGACGCTTAGCAGGAAATAAATCGTTTATCACTCTTAGTAACTTGAATATTGTCACCGAAATCGTCTAAATTTTTAGATATGATGTTTGATAACATCTATTTCGATTGCTATCATAATCTAAATGCAAAAGGAAAGTATGTTTGTGACCTGCACGTTTAATAGATACTAAATACAGAGTGTATTTTTTTACCTAAGGCAACATCCTGTTTTAGGCCCTAACTAAATCCATGCGGTGTGGGAAAAGCCTGTACCTGCAGTGGGACGTTATAGGCTGATGTTGAGTATTTAATTGTTTTGCGGTTTCAATAGCATAGTTCCTGTTCCCATGTGATTTCTAGAATAATGTAGACCCTATGAGTTAATTTTGATTACAAAGCTATATAATAAAAAGTTTCATCAAAAACCATTCTGCCGTTTATAAGTCAAGAATTAACAAACATACACACTTACGTTCGTCTTTATAATATTATCGTGATAATGGTGATAATAGGGGATTCCGGTTGTAGCGTCCGCGACATACGACCGCGTTCGGCGTTCTGAGGCATGTCATGATATTCCATAAGTTACCTGTGTACGATCTCGATCAATGTGCGAGTCATTTTTACTTTTAAATTTTAATGATAATATATGGTTTTATACAATTCACTTGGTTTTTCTATTACAATTAGAACCTAGTACGCTAAGATAACACGACACGGTTTCTGCTCCTCAATACCATTGGAGCTTCTGCAGCCATCGGAGATTCTTCACAAATACCACCAGGTATTTGTGCAGAATCTCACAAATACCTGGTGGTATTTGTGAAGTCCTGCAAAATGGACTTGTTACCTAGTCTACCAAGTTGTATACAATTTATAAGACGTGTCCAAAATGTTTGGCTACAGAAACAAGACACATTCTTCCAAATATTGCTGAATAAAAGTTTCAAAGTTAACCAGACTCCATAAGAATAAAGTAGTAATTATATACTACTGTAGACATTTGACAACATTACCAGATAAGGACCTTTAAGCTCTTTGATTGCCAGTTGAACAGAAACACGTTTAGCCGCTTGAAGTCTTATCGCGGAAAGACAGCACAGAAAATGTATTGTGAGGATATTTATCTCCGTGGGTCTTACTCGTAGCACCCTATTGTATGTCGCTCACGGAAGCGATAAATAATAAAATTCAATATTTTCTAAATTTCCATTCGTATGTGGGTTTTAAAAATAGAATGTTTACAAAATTATCGTCAGTGTCTTAACTGATTATCATGATTGCAGCAATCAGTGTAATCACGGCTATATATCGTTTAATAATTGATGATAAATTCTTATCTTATACATTTTGACTTGAAAGGAGACGACTAGTAATCGTTCAAAGTGGGATTTTGAGTGTAATGAATGTGTGAAGTGTTGAGAGGCTGACAGGGATGCGGCAGTCGCGTGAAGGGGGGGCCGTGGTGGTGGGCGCGGCCGAGGACACGGAGACCAGGGTGCTGCGCGAGTATTACACGGATAATGAATTGTTTTTATCCTCTGAATGGATACTGAAGGTGTTGGCTGCGGTAAGTTGGATTTTCAATTACATTTACTAGGTGGTAGATTCGTACCGAGTCGTCCAGGTAGGTACTACCGCAATGCCAGATATAAGTGAAATATAAGTGTTTTGCACTTATTTGTTGTCGGCATGAGGCATGTCGGCATGAGGGCACTGGTGCTAGTAAAATTACCGGGTAGGTATAAGAGACCTAACATCTGTTGTCTCGGGTGACGGGCGCGATGCGGGATTGATGGAGAATAATTTCTATCAGTTTTGGTCTCGATCAATGCCGCTCTGTCATGGTCTGGCGTATCACTTACCATCAGGTGAGCGTCCTGACCGTCCTGTACACTTTGTAGCATAAAAGAACAATTCTCGTAGGCTACCTAGTCTTCCTGAGTCCTGAGACTTTACCTCGGTTTGAAAATAAGTAAATAAGTCTGGGAGTACTCTGCCCTTGTTCCCGAGAAGCTTTAAAGAGATATCTGTAACGATGCTCATATTTAATGGAATTAGGAAAATATGGTGAGTGGATATAAGAATTGTGTAAGGCTGTCAGGTATGCTTATTATCAAATTGGCATCTAAAAGTAGTGTGAGGTTATGAATTATATTACCTACTAGTTTTAACAATTAAAAAAAAGATGATGATGATGATAGATGTGACAGGAGCGTGGATAGCTTTTTGGTGGTGTGGACTGTTGCCTTTCGATCTTGAGGCCGCAGATTCAATGTCACATACCAATGACATTTTAATTGTATGAAAAGAATATGTAAGTTTATCCGACGGTGAAGGAAAGCATCTTGAGGAATCCCTCGCCTACGAAGTGATTCAAAGGTTGCACCAATCTAATCCGCACTGAGCCGTTTGAGGCGGCCGTGTATGATAGATAAAAAGAGCCGTGTTTCTAGGGAAAAGCATCGACTGTTGGGTCGTGTTATTTCATCGATAGCCCGGGTGGATGACTAAGGCCTTTAAACCGTATACGGGTAGGCTCGTGCCCCTCGGTGGTGACTAGTGTGGCTAGGTATCCTGATTTGCGCGGGATGTCCCGATTGTCAGGGGTTTGAGGATGCTTCCCAATCGGAGCGCTAAATGTCGATTAATTATAAAGAGAAATATATGTTTATTAAATATTATATATTATATATTATTACATATTACGCTACATAACTTCTACTAGCCTGCTACTAGGAGCGTCGGTGGCTCAATGGTGCGGACAGTCGCCTTCCTACCGGGAGGGCTGAGGTTCAAATTCCGCCACGTACCAATGTGTTTTCGAATTTTCGAAACTATATATGTACGTTATCCGATACTCTTACGGTGAAGGAAAACATCGTGAGGAAACAAACCTTCATGCACGCCTGCGAAGAGATTCGAAGGTTGTGTTTGAAGTCGCCCAATCCGCACTGAGCGCGCGTGGACGACTTAGGTAATACCCTATACGGGTAGGCTCGTGCCTCGTGGGGACGTTTAATGAGCTGATGATGATGAACTTCTACTAATTATATGTCAAATTCAAAATGGCACGTCATCAGCGTCACATCACATGTTTTATTGCAACCTCAAATCCCGATTTTTTAGCCTCGTGTCCCGATTTAAAACAAATCGGACCTGACAACACAGTGGTGACGTGTAAGCTGAGGCGATGATGATGTGCGCAGGTGTCATGCATGGCGTGGGGCGCGTCCCTGGCGGGCGCGGGGTGCGGCGGCGGGCGGGCGCCGGCGGCGCTGGGCGCGGGCGCCGGCGCCGCACTGCTCGCGGCCGCGGCGGCCGCCAGGCTGCCCGCCAGAGCGCCCAGGGCTTGGCTGTTCGCTGTCAGTACATACATACACTTCAATACATCTTATATATGATTAAGGTTCATATCATTATACTAGATGGTAGACTCGGTACTGAGTCGTCTAGCTAGGTACCACCGCAATGCCAGATATCGTCCCGTGAAACAGAACTTTAGCTAGTAAAATTACCGGGTATGAGGGACCTAACATCTGTTGTCTCGGGTGACGGGCGCAGCGGCGATACGGTGTGTACGATTAGGGCCTAATCACCCTTCACGGGTAGGCTCTTGCCCCTTAGTGAGGACATTAAAATGAGCTGATCATGAAAGTGAGGCAGGGCTCGATGACGATCTTATTCTATTGATGGTCGCTCAAATCGAGCAACTATGACAGTGGTCTAATGTCACATGAAGTAACCGAAAAATACCAACTCCGTGCTGTGTGGGGAGGCCCTACCGTAAGTTGTTAATTTCACCGAGTTTCTAGTAGATGTATTGATGTGAGAAATAAATGGGACAGATACCTGGTCCTCAAGTATCTTTATACCTAATCTTGCCCGACTACAAAAGATTATGAGCTCTTGCTATTTTATCTTGTTCATGTAGGTATTTGTTTGTGAGGTTGTCTGGAAGAGATCGCTTCAGGCGAAAATATCATCTAAACTGGATAATTTTCTTACAGTACCTACCTAATTGTTAAATTCGTATCTTTTTTATATGTGTAATAAAGAATTATATCCAACTGTGAGTACCTATAAAGCTCTAGCGTATTTTTCGGCGTGAATCGTTTGAAGACGTCGGTCATTAACAACAGTATATGTCTGCTATTATGGTGGGATCGGAAGTCCTAGCGTAGTAGCCATCATCATCAGCCTATAACGGCCTAATACAGGGCATAGGCCTTCCTGAACGGCATTGGGTGATTGGGCCATAACCCACCACGCTGGCCCAAAGCGGTTTCGTGGGTTTCGGCAGTTACCTATATTGTCATTAAAACATGATCGCCCATTTTAAATTGGTAAGCAAAACTTTTTAGGTAAGTATAATTATGCTGGTAATTGACAGCAAACGTGATTGGATCATCTTATCGTTGGTAAACAACTTATCATTGCACTACTACTGAGATTGCATATTGAATAATCACTTAACGACGTATGTAGATTGCAGGTAATCCGTTATCACCATCATATACTCGTAGATACGTTTACTGATATGTATCAGTGCAATACGAATTTTGTATTTAATTAGGTCTCAGAGATCATGATTTATTAGAGGGTTAGAGTTTAAAAAGACCTTTTCTGTAAACGTCTCACCTATTGAAGTTACTGAAATGAATTTAAAAAACTGTCTAGTCTAGTGCTTGTTCTGCACGAAGCACCAAAAGATGGGAAGCTGTCATAGGTTAATAAAGAAGACAAAGAGTTAAATTGGTTCCATTAGGCATCTTTATACACAATCAAAAATGTAGCATTTTAGCGAAAAACACAGAGCGAAATTCACATTTAACCTTTAAACTGCCGGGATTCCAGACACATTAGAAAATACATTAGTGTTTGTAGAATATATGCAACTGCTCCGGTTAAAGGGTTAAAAACAATTACCTAAAAACTTTGCATCTAATGAACCTCGTAGGCAGATTCCAAAAATTGGCTGTACCTGTAAAGTTTTTTCATTGTGACCCAACATGTCCACTGCTGAACGGAGAACTCCCTAATCGAATTCGCGGCTGATTCCTAACCGTTATCGGTTGCCACCTTAACGAAGTCATTCGTCCAACGATTCTTTTCTCGGTAAGTGGACGCTACTCAAGTCATGTCAGAACCGAAATTAATATAATCTAAATATCTAATAGGTGATATGGGCAACCTACGTACACTGAAATTGCAAGGGGAATTGCTAAGGCTGACGGGGCCTAATGTTTGACTAGGTTGAAGTCTGAACCCCAACTTTCCACATTGGTTTATATTGTTCGAGATGAAGCACTACTGAATCTGAGATACGTACATTTAAAATGATGATTTACATTGTTTCTGCTACAACGTACGAGTATTGAGGTACTATTTGTAAAGAAAGTAGATATTTATTGCAGGGTACCACTATAAGTAGGTAGCTATTTATAGTAAACCCTGCCTGCAATGTATATTTTGTCTACGAAGGTAAGTAGTTGTTTGAAAGTACGGTAAGTAAATTGATAGTGTTTGTGTTTCCAGGACCTCATTATTTCGACAGTGACTGGCACCTTGCTGCTGGTGACGGCTATCTTGAGCTTCATCTTCTGTCGAGTGACTAGAATCCCTTGGTACTTGAACGGAGTAAGTTTATTTCTTCATCCTTCAAGTTAAATTTTATTTTAATTTAGCTGTTTACCGCGGTATTACCCTCGTTTTATTCTTCCGCAGTAAAACATAACATATATTTTCTTGAAATAAAAAGGTTTTTTCAGAAATAAAAGTAGCCTATGGTTTTCCTTACGACACCAGCTACCTGGCAAAAAAGTACCGTATAAATCGGTCCAGCCGTTTCAGAGATCACCCAGAACAAATAGACAGACAGACAAAAATTAAATGTTTTGGTGTTTACTTATTCATATGCATTAATAAAAAAAATAACAGGTAACAGACACTCTAATTTTATTTATTTCTATAGACGAGCTGTTCCCCGCGGTTTTACCTGCATTATAAGATTTTCTCCCGTAGTAAAATATAACCTAAAATCGCTTCGTTAGGACACGCGACTGGTGTTTGTCTTCGTGGCCAAAAATCCATGACTCGTCTTACAAAGTCTTTACATTTACAATATAAAATGTTGGTATAATATACCTAACCTATTATGTTAGGTTCTAGGGCTTTGCAACGCAGCACTGGTGACTGCGAGTGCTGTGGTTTCGTACACAGCAGTGACGCGTCGCCTGGACTCGGCGCGCCCGAGACTGGAGCCCAGGCGTGCACCGCCGCTCGACCACGACGTCTAGCCACATATGCTGCCCTGGTACCAAAGCTGGACTGTCCACAAATAAATAAATATCCACTGAAATTCACACAGCGTCAGCTGGCCCCAAGTTAAGCATGAAGCCTGTATTATGGGTACTGAACAACGGATACGTAAACATACTTATATAATTTTTATTTTATTTTTTTGTTAGTAAAGTTAGTTCTCCTATGAATACAAACATTTCTATGAACTAGTTTTATATTAATTTTAAGTTAATTTAGAATATATTTTGGAACAGCATTTGGTATTTTGTTTTCATTGCAGTACAATAGCAAAAATATTTTATGCTTGAATACAATCATTGATCAATTTGAACTATAAAACATAATATTTTTTTTTTTGATTGACTTGTGCTGTTGGCCAAGGGTGGCCTTTACAGCTTCACTTGACAGAGTATTCAATGGTGATCTTACTAATGATCATTACAATTACAGTTATTTGCAACCACTGTAGATGCTTGTGTAATCAATAGTTATAGCTAAAGAAAAATATTGAATGATTTTGAAGTGATTATGTGTATGGACCATCATCATTGTATTAATTATAGTCAAGCAACTGTGATGCCATTGCATACTTTTTTAATAATGACAGTTAAGTTTTAGAAATAATAAGTCCAAGTTTGACAAAATATAACATTTAATATAAAATCTAGCGATGTAAATATAAAAAGTATTAATAATATTAATTGTAACAATTCCTAATATACAAAATTAAAATATTTGTACCATCACCTTGTGTTTTATTATCTTACTCATGGTTAACAGCAAAATAATGTTGTACAGCCTCCACTACACTGTCAGCCTTGGGCCTCGCAGCCACTCCGGCTATCTCTACACCAAAGTTCTCAATTTTGTGAGCTGTGGTATTTCCAATTGCAAAATGTGGAATAGCTGACAGGTTGTTAACAAAAGTCTTCAGTCTTCGGTGCACATATTCACATCCTGATGGACTAAAAAACACTAGACAATAGGGCTCAACTTCAGCCTCGTTCAGATCAAACAGTTCCTTTTCTAAATTTTCATTCTCCTTTGTTTCATATACAGTTAAAGCATCTACAGTAATTTCAGCTGTGTTGAGCATGTTCGGAAGTGTTTCTAACCTCAAATTGCCACAGGGAAAAAGGAATTTTGTAGACTTCGGATTATCATTAATTATTATCTTTGCCAAGTTCTCTGCATTTCCTGAGGATGTTCCTAAAGCTTCTAAGCCTAACAGACTTGTGATCTTCTGGCGACTATTGTCCCCTACTGTATAAATCTTTTTAGTGTTCCATAGCACAAACTTTGATGGATTCCAACATTTTGAAATAGCCTCTATGGCTCTGGGGCTGGTCAGTATTAGGCCATCATAGTCCTGCTGAAGCTTTTCGCATAGTTGTTCGGTATTTATAAACGTAAACTGTAAAGGTTCCACAAATACAACTTCAAATTCTTTATCAGTAAAAGCTTTCTGGTAGTCCTCAGACTCACTCTTAAATAAAATCGCCTTCTTCATGACGAACGTTGTGCTGCGACGACAGTCGACGCAGTTCTTTGTTTATTATTTTTCATTACCTATTACAATTTGACCCTGAAAAAAACAGGAAATACTGCTTGTTTCTCATGAGACAATCAGATAATTATCAGTCAGTTTATAGAGGAAATATATACGTAAAAGGGCACTAATAGTATGATAAAAATAATCAACCCTTTTATTATATTGATACTTACTGCATCACATGAACTCAGAGTAATTATAATACATATTTGGTAAGTTTTCCATTAATGAAAAGTTAAAAACAAGTTTTATTATATTTGACACTTCACGTATGCATCGACTTCACAGTTTAAATAGGGATGCCCGTTACGATACGATATATCGGAATATCGATAAAGCACTATACGATATATCGATATTTGATGCGATATTTGACCATACGATACGCTTCGATATATCGCATTCTTATAAAAATATCGCATTAACGTATCGTATCAAACTATGTCGGTGATTAATTTGTATAATTGTTGTCGCAACTTCAGTTCCTTATGAACGCCTGTTTTCTTTAGCTGGACACACACTTTCCGAAAGTCGTAATAGGTTAAATCCACAGCGCTTATCAAAATTATTAGTTTTGCGTTGTTTAAGTGTTGATCAATGGCAATTGTGAAATTTTTTTATCGAATAAAACTATTCTAAATATATAAATTATTTATTTCTTTTAAAAAAATAAAAGAATATAGTAAAACTACTAAAAGATATCCCTTCGCACGATATATACTCATTATATCGCATATTAATTGAAGGGCATGCGATACGGTTACGATACGATATATCAATACAAAGGAAATCGATAATATCGGGTATCGATACAACCAAGTTCGATACAGTTACGATGCGATATATCGATACAATACACTTTTTTGGGCATCCCTAAGATTAAATTGTCGTGAAGTTACTAGGACCAGTTTCTTTTGTGGTCGCTAATTATTTGTCTAAGGACATTCACGATACAGCCCTAGTATTAAAATAGTAAGATGGTTGGTATTATTTTGTAAACTCAATAATGAAAGAACTAACAAGTTTGAAAAATACTTTTTTCATACATTGGAAAGAAATATAGTAACGTCGTAAATGACGTCCATCAAAAATTCTATAATAATAGGTAGCATCGATTTTAATAGTCTACTAATATTTATAAATATTTCTGGTTACAAATGTATGCTAACAATAATATTCAACGTGCCAAAGATAGTTTTAGTGTTATGTGAAAAAGTGAATGAAGTTCTCGATGCCTCTCAGCGGGTGTTCGAGCGGGTTACTGTTGACGGCAGTGGTAGCTGTGTTGCTGTTGCCGGCGCAGTACTACGTGCCCGACTTTTACTCGGGACCCGACAAAAAAATAACACAATTACCGAAAGAAGCACCGCCTCGGGCTCTTGCTTGGATCGATCATACTTTCGCCCATCTCCCACCACTAGACGTCTTCTTCACATGTTCACTCATCGTGATAGCATTCTTCACGTACATTTGCGAATGGATACAGAGAAAATTAATGGAAAGACGAATAGTGAAGGTACTTTTTCAATTAAAACAGATCTATTATGTGTCCATTACTTACACTAGTTCATAAGATTTTTAGGAATTACGATTTTAATGATTTATCGACTCATGTCGTGTAATGGTGTCGACGTCGGTTATTACACCAAGAAACCAGGAACGTCTGATCCCCGGGCAGTTGATACAAAATATTCATGTGTATTATATACATATTTGTTTGAATTGGTCTGGAGCTAAGCGGCATGTTTTAAAACTCACCCCCTTTCCAAATGGGCACTTTAGGCAAGGCCTAGAGTAGGGTCCCCCCTTAGTTCAAGAATACGTAAGATTGCTCGAGCCCCCTTTCAAAATCATATGGTATTCTTTTATGCCAATGGCCTCTACATAGGTTAAAGACGGCCCTACATAAAACAGTATAACTGTAATAATTCTTCGCCATTTTTGTATCAGAGAAGTCTTATTACGTCGACTTCTCTTAATAGTGGGTGTGTAGTAAATAGTAATACTGTTTACGAGATGGCGGTAAGCCCTCTGTTTTTTTCTACGTATTTACAAAAACATATTTATGTATGTCTTTTAGTCGTTTAAGACCCATAGTACAAGCAAGTGGGATAGATAGCGCTTTGTCAATGTCAATATTTACTGCTAACAATCTTTTACTTAATGCTAAAAAAACTAAATGTATAAAATTCACTATGCCCAATGTAAAGCAGGTCGAGACCAATATAACTCTAAATATAATGAACAAGTGGAGCTAGTGGACTCCACTGCCAGGCATAACTTTAGATTCAAAGCTGCAATGGGGGCCTCACATTGAATCCCTGGCTGGTAGACTTAGCTCGGCAGCTTATGCTGTTAGAAAGATAAGGCTCATGACAGATATAGAAACGGCAAGATTGGTTTACTTTAGTTATTTTCATAGTGTCATGTCGCATGGTCTACTGTTGTGGGGCTCAGCTGTCGACATTAATACAATATTTGTGCTACAAAAAAGAACTATTCGTTTTATCTACAACCTTAGACCATGTGACTCTCTTAAGGAACTTTTAAAAGAAATAAATGTAATGACTGTAGCATCGCAATATATTTATGAAAATTTAATTTATGTTCGTAAAATACTATAACACCTTTAAGAAAATTGTGATTCACTCAATTTTAATACTAGGAATAAAAACAAAATAGGTAAATCTTTTTTAGGAAGATGTATAAAGTTTTTCAATAAGGTACCGCAAAATATTGTAGAGTTGCCCTTTCATATGTTTAAAGTTAGAATCAAACAACATCTTTCTAAAAAAGGGTACTACACTATTGACGAATATTTCTGTGATAAAAATCCGTGGTCTTTAACTGCTCAGCTATTTTAGTGTTTATGATATATTGTTACATTAAGGAATTGTTTTTAAAAAAGGCTACACTGTTGAGTTTTTTGAGTGCTTCTCTCTCAACAGGCCAAACCACTGATTTTTTTATTTATTTCTTATTTCTGTAACAAGGCAATCTGTGCATTCACAATAAGCCAATAATTTGTCCTTTTCTTGAATATGTTAAAATCAGCTGAGTGATCATTAATAGTATGATCTCCTCTTTAGTTAGTGAATCTTTCTGGTAATGTTGAAAGACTGTGCCTTTTTAATCTTAAGAATTGGACGCTGCCCGAGCCTTGGAGGTTATTCATTAGCTTATTAACATGTCCCGATATCCTTTCTTGATAAGCTTCACTGTACTTGGTAATTTCATGTTTGACAGGGTTTAATTTTAGATCCAGATAAATGCATTTATTGCTTACATATCGAGGTATATTTAGCATTGTTCTAAAGGTCTTTGTCTGAAATCTTTCGAGTATTTCAATATTACTATTGCTTGCTGTCCCCCATAGCTGAATGCCATAAGTCCATATTGGTTTGAGAATGGCTTTTTAGACTGCAATTTTGACCTTTCTGTCAAGTTGTTTGCGCTTTGTCCAGATATGCGTTCTCCATGTCAGTCTTCTGTCGAGGCCAAACCACTGAAGCGCTTTTTTTTTCAAAGCATCAAAACTCATATTTTTAGTTTAGTATTTTAATCGTTTTTTATTATATTTTTTGACGTTCATAAGTGCTTTTTGTAAGCCTAATTTGAAATAAATGTTTTTGACTTTGACTTTGACTATGGATATTTATTTAAAATACCATTGTTTTAATTAGTTTATTTTTTTTTTAATTTTAAAACTTAGTACATGCTTACTCGGACTTCTGCTTGAACAGTTAAACCAGTACTTGGGCGCGAGCCTGGAGCGGCTGCGCGCGTGGGACGGGCAGCAGGAGCAGCTGGAGGCGACCCTGCGGTTGGTGCAGAACGCCACCAGCGAGTACAACCTGCTACTATACCTCCTGCTGCGCCAACACCGCTGCCTGCCCACCCACAATCACCCGCCCACCAACTGCTTTTTTGACAAGGACTTTGATGAGGATATCAATTTTTTAAGGAGTCCCACGCTGGATGCGTAGGCCGTGTGATTTATTTTGTTTTTATGCAACTATTTAAATATAGTTTTGTGTTTTATATTTTGTTGGTGACATTTATTATGCTAAAATTGTCTCATTTATCCTCATTATCATGCTATAACATCAATGCAGCGACAAGCCTCTCCACACATCATGGCTATGGGGAATTCGATCCGTAACCCACCGGGCGGATTAGTAGGTGTTAATGACTATCATATCATCTTTCGTTTCAAATAATCAGGTGATTAAGCCTGCAATATCCTAACTATAATGGGAAAAATCGCACGAAGTGACTTTGACTATGAGGTCTCCCGCAGGATTCAAACCCACGAACCCCGGATCACGCAACGATGTTAACCAACGCTGAACCACGGAGGCAGTAAAATTAACCACCCACCGTCATCATTATGCATTTGCAGACTTTTACTAATAAGTTCCGAAGAACCTTCATAGTCCGTAATTTTAAAAGCAGAACTCTCCTGCGCCTGGTTTATCTTGTATTTTGAACCAGCTTGGTGGCTTAATGGTCGAATCTCTCTGGTTAGCGGCTAACTACGATAGTTAGTAGTTACCCTTGATCCAGCACTGCAATTTATGATTGCAAGAGTAGAGGTAGGTCGTATATTGTCTTGAGAGGTACGTATGTCTTCCACTATACCTATAATATCTGTGTTTAACAACTTTAAGCCAAATAGCCCTATAGAAAGTTCCAGGGTCGCACAATTTACGGACAATGACGGCAGCTTGTAAATGGTTCGTATGTACTACAGCTCTCAATCTGTACAATTTGCCAAACTGATCAAATAAACTGACAACAATAATTGAAAGGGCGAACTACCGGGGACGTAACGTGGTCGGAATACAAAGTGGTTCATTAGGAGGGATCATATTTTAGAGACGTCGCAGACGCTCTCGCATACACAAGATATTCCGCAAGAAAGGTTAGTGAGACGTGACGAGAGAGGCTTGGCCCATATGCGGCTTGCGGGTAAATGATTCGTCGTCATGGGCTGTATGCTAGAATGTCTTTGCCGATTTGCGAGCACGTAATTCGTTTTGTTCGGGCGCGCTTTTCGTGCCCTTTTTTCGCGCTAGTGACGTGGGTGAACGGCAGACACGCGCGTGAAAACTTTATAATGAGCTCCACACCTAGTCCTTTGTTTAGGACCGTAAAACACTGGAATGACATTAAAATGGTTCCAGGTGGTAAGGTTAACGGTATTTCTAATTATAACGTGGGGAACTGTGACGTATTTAAGCAGTGATTTGTTTATTCATAGACATCCATCACAAGGAAATTTCTTTCAACTGTAATGATTGCTACAGATCACTATCAACACTAGCTGCACATTATTCTCTTGGAATTAGCCTAATCAGACGCATCGGCTCGTTGATGAGTTTTGAACAGTTTCTTGTACGCGGGGTCCATTTTATGATTTTGATTACTGTTTTTTTTATTTATTATGGGCTTGCTCTTGAGCACAGACTATCCTAGTGGACGAGACATGCTCTAAGATGGAGCGAGCTTGCCTAGAAAAAGCCTATTCACTCGTTTTATGAAAGCCACAGGGTTGTATGGGGCCAGAAACAGACGCAGGCAGATCATTCCATTCATTTGCAGTACGCATAATGAAAGTAGACACGAAACGCTTAGATGTTGGATAGGATTGCGGTAAACGAGTCGGTCATGTAACAGGTTGGCTCAAGTCCCAAAAGTTGAGCGTCCACCAGGGATTAATGCTTTTTGATACACATTAATTGTATAACATTGAAGGTTGAATTCATCAAACCCATGCATCTTTTGGGACAAATTATTGACGTCCTCGCGATTAGAATACTCTAATCAAGTCGCTTCAGTCATGACAGAACCTATACAGGTTCTGTCACGACTTGCCCTCGCCCAGTTTGGCTTACGACGGACCTTCCAAGAGATAAAATTAATCCAGCGGAACCTATGACTTACAATAGGTATGGCTGAAGTAGAACAATCAGTTGATTTAAAGCTTCACCATCAGCCTATATCGTCCCCCTGCAGGAAACAGGCCTTTTCAAACAGTATAGCTATAGGGGAGATTGGGCCGTAACCCACCATTCAGGCCCAATGTGGTTTAGTGAGTGTTAACAACTATCTTAAGATTGTGGCCGGACCGAATGCATCGCGTGCCCTTGGAAGCACGGAATCAATTTGAAATACAATTATCTAAATTACATGCCTTGTCTCAAGATCTGATTTGATAAAAGTTGAGGCTTGTGGTGAGGGCAGAAAAAAATGCAATTGTCAACACCCCTACTTTTTCCACGGGTCTTGTAAGTGGCGACTTGGGTACAAAATATTCAGTAGAAAACAGAAAGCAGCGCTGTTTCAGAACAGCTAACTGTTAATAGGTACAGCTATTTCCAACCCGCCTGCCAAGCATAGAGACCATGGCAAAATACTTCAATATGGTGAAGTAAGCCATCAGTTCAGCAGTAGGCTGTACCGAGCTACTAAAGTATGTTAAATGATATTTTGTATTGGACACAGCAAAGGATTTATAATATTTATCCAGGCAGCTCGTTAAAAATGAAGGGCCAATATAATCGAATGCTATTTTTTGTGAAAATAACGAGACACGCAACAACCCGAGCCCGTAATGCTCAATTTCTTAAATAAACAAACGTAATGTCGGATATTTGTTGTTATTAAATTTTTGCGCCGACTCTGAATGACGGTAATGGATGCTCAATTGTGATTTATTCTCCTTATTCGCCTCTTCTACGGCTCCGTGCTTCATAAAATAGACCTCTTTTGTTGTGCTCTGCAAGTAAGCAATAATAATTGACTTATAAAATGTTTAGTTTACATTTTTATAGGTATATATATATATATGGTAGGCTTTTAAGAGCGTCGGTGGCTCATTGGTGTAGAGTGTTGCCTTCCGACCTTGGAGGATGGAGGTTCAAACCCGCCATGTACTAAGATTATTCGAACTTTCGAATTTGTACGTTTATCCGAAGCTCTTACGGTGACGGAACACATCGTGAGGAAACCTGCGCACGCCTGCGAAGAGATCCAAAGTTTGAAGGTTAGTTTCCGAAATCCTTGGTGGTAGAGTCAGTACTGCTGAGCCCTCTAGGTGGATACCACCGCAGTGCCATATATAAGTAGATATACTGGTTTAAGTGTTTTCTACGTATTGGTTCAGTATTAGCAGGCTGCCTAATGTAGTTTTTTAATTATGGCCATAAAATACATTGATACATACATACAATTAATAACTCATTACATTTCCCAATGTTATGAGATATTCATTCTCACCTCAAGTGGAAACATTGTTGGTTAGCTCTTCAATGATGGAGACTGGCTGCTGGGTACACAACCTCTGCAATCGACGTATTTGACATCTGTCATGTCCGTACTGTTTTTCATAAAAGTAGTTAAATCAAAGATAATTGCAAGGTTTTTAAAGCAGTTATACTGAGGCGCAGTTTAAGTTCTGTGCCCTCTTTTTGTGTACTCTTATAACTCTAACTGTGTTGAGTGCTCGTGGTGTTGCTGCAGCGGACGAGGGAGTCGTGTTCCCGGCTGGATTTCAGGTCAGTGGAGTCTTTCACTGTGTTCTGTAGGCGAGCAACCTTGAAAACTTGTAGTAATACTTGTAGGATCTATTTTCTGTGTTTTTTCAAGACCCTTTTCAATCGTCAATTATAAATGAAGTAAAAAGCTAGTTTGAATCTACCTCTGATCTAGAGAATTGATTCTACTGAGAAGACTTCGACTAGAAACTCAGTAGTTACTCGTAACTGTTTCCAAGTGTTATAGCCTTTCCTTGAAAGACATGATTTAACTACTAAAAACTTTGTGGAATGTTATAATTCTCCATCGTCAATACTATCGGACGGATTGGCGACAGCTGTTTACGGCTCCAAGTGGGGGGTGCAGGTTTTATAGCAGTTCCCGCTGTTACGGTTATGGCAGCGGCAAGTGCCTTGTTTACCTGACTTCGGCTCCACGATGCGATCCGGCCTTTTACGACCACTTTGTACGTTATTCTTATGCATACAATCTTAATTTGTACTCCAATTGACGACCCATGTGATGCAATGGTCGAGACGTCGGCTACTACACCAAGGGCTTTAATCCTCGGGCAGTACAAATATTTGTGTGCATGAACATGTCTGTTTGTAATGGTCTGGGCGTTTTATATGTAAATCTGTATGTATTAACAAAATAATATTTATAAGTATGTTTATCCGTTGTTTAGTACTCATAATACGGGCTTCACGCTTAACTTGGGGCTCGATGGCGCTGTGTGAATGTCAGTGGATATTTATTTATGTATTTAATAATTACTGATGAGACTCGGTGATTGCATGTGGTACGACTGTCATTAATTTTGTGGTGGTTTGTATTTAGTTTCTTGGTCATAAACTGAATTAGTATGGTTATGCAGTTGCGTTTCAGGAGGGCAAGCTAGGCTAGCCAACTTAGAGTGATAGTGGCCAAATATCTGCCGCCTTGGTTGATACTGTTGATAGATGCAGGTATCCCTTTTTATTTAGTATAAAAAACAATATTCTATTGAGTCTAGACTAAAATACTAATAAAAACACGTATTCTTGTCTTGGCGGCTAATGTTCATGAACATTACTTTGCATAACAATAATTTCATCGTGATTGTTTAACATATTTCTTACATTTATTATAATTAGTACAAGAGCTTCGAGACTAAGTAGGTACATCCACAGATTACGAGTCTATTACTACAAAACTTGAGGCGGTAAAAAGCAAATATTGAAATGTTTATGTACCTGTCACATTAATTCCTATGGAATTGTTAGAGTAATATTCTGGCTGTCCGATTTGATTTCCCCTGTGACCTTTGCAATGAACGAGATGAGAAATGTGGGCGGGTAATTTTCATCCGATTACATTGCCTGTTTCAATTTCTTTTTATGAATTGGCACGTTAGTTCTCGGTACTCACAACTTAATTTGCTCCAGGTTTTTTATAAATTTGGAAATGTGGATTTGAATTATATATAAAATCTGAATTGAATGACTTATCCAATCAATCATTTGGTCACAGTATCCAGTGGGTAATAAGACTACCTGTCTTACTCTACATTCCGGAACACAAGTACCAAATAAGTGAAATTTATCGGTGATGCGGTTTCCGTTAGATGGTGGTATGGATGCTATAAATAGAAACTATAACTCGTAACTAGTTTATTTGATATTTATAACGAGTTATCGTCCAATAAAACGAATAGGTACGAGTACTACATAGGGTTTATTCCTATTAAGCCCTCATAACCGATTTATATAATCATTGGTCGAGGGTCACGAGGCTATCCATAAATGGTGTCTTTAGTCGTCCACACGTTCGCAGTGCTGATTGGCAGAATTCACGCACAACCTTTGAATCTCTTCGTAGGCGTGCGTAGATTATTTCTTCACCGTAGAGCGTCGGATAAAGTACATATAATTTCGTGAATTCAAGAAGACATTGGTACGTGAGGATTTGAACCTGCACTTTCCAAATGGAAAGGCAACAGTCCACACCAATGAGCACCGGAGGTCCAATCTAGACAAAATAAAATCAACTGATTTGATTCATGGAAAAAGCTATTATGTGTATCAGATTATCAGATGCATATTATCTTTAGATGAAATTGACTCTTTGGCCCTATTTCCCAAGGTCTACAAAATTTCACAAAGCAGTGGAGATAATTATAATGGTGATTGTTGGCGATTATAAAACATGAAAACGACCGGTGCTATGTTATCATCGGCCGTAGCGTAACCAAATTAAGCAACATCTCATTTATTTATGCAAAAACTTTTCCCCTTTATCCCTTTATAGGGCGAAAAAACAAGTCGCGAACTTTACTTATTTAAGTTGGGTAAATAAGATTTTTTGTGAAGAGCCCGAGGGCAGCGCATCTTAAAGGCCGGCAGGTTGCTATTTGGTGTTGCCCGGGCTATTTATTGCTTTATTTCATGTTTAAAAGCTTGTAAAGTTTCCTTTTTAAACGAGGTTATGGGGGCAAACGTTATCCGCCTTATTCCAAAACGTGGACTAAATGTAGTACTGGGATTAACTTGGTTAAGCATGGACTAAAAATCCTTATTACAAAATGAGGTTTAACGCTTAGGTTCGGACTATCTGTGGTGCTAAATTTAAACCCGTGTGACACCTAGTTTAACAGTGGACTAACTTTGTTTTGAGGTTATACTTAGATTTTTTGTAACATTGTATTTAGTTTACGATCATCAATTATGTCGATTTAATGGTTTTTAAGATTAAGGTATATAAGAGACCTCTCGGCGTATTGAATTTGAATTACGTGCAGCGCCATATTAAAGAATTACGAAACGTTTTGCCAAAACAATTGTTGATGTTTTACATGACCATTTCACCAAAGACTCCCATGAATGGCCTTTGATACCCAAATGGGCTCGCCATAAAGTAATTGAATACATGTCAGTTTATCTAGAAATTTAAATATTTGCTTAATTTTCATTAGATTCATGATGATGCAGCCGATATAGGTACATGGCGTGCTTTTAGTACAACTGATCAGTAAGATATGGAAATAGTGGCAAAAAACGTGTCACTTTAAATGGACAGAAAGGAACTGAAAAAAAAAACAAGAAATACAACAGTATTGTATTTTTAAAAATGTAAATGGTGCAATTAACTGTGCTCATATCGGAGATGAAAATGTATGCTGATGGTAGTCTGATATTTAATAAAAGAAAAGGATATTACATGAGACTTGTTTATTTTTTCTCTTGCTGATACATCAATATTTATAAATAAAACATTTTTATTCCAACATTTTATTTAATAATCTTTTTTGTCACATTATAACATTTATAACAATACTATTTCTAATTAAAATTAAATCAATTTTAACATTTAAGATCAGTTCCACTCCACTTCCATTTCAAGCTGCCTTTTCTTGAACTCATTACTGAAAAAAAATGTGATTTTAAAAACAATAGTGATATAAGTATGTAAAGTTGGTATGGGGCAAGAAAGTATGATTTTTTAAGAATGCTTGTCAAAGTTATTAGATAATTTCTATATACATATAAACAATTGTATTGTTTATTATCATTTTAATTTTGGGTCTCTCTGTACCCCTACTATATTTGTGTTACATAAAATATAATATTTCATCCCAAGTTTTTACTTTCATTTTATTTGACTATTCACCTTGCTTTTTATATCCAGTTGATACTGGAATTAACTCATTTAACAAATGTATTCCTTAGTTCCTTCATAATGGCCAGTCTACAAACATATGTTTTGCTTTAGCCACCATGATAAGTGGAATCTACAATTAAAGATAATTTACGTTTATTACATGTTTCAAATCTGTTATATTAAATATGTTTGAATTCTATACTTTAATATTTAATACAAGATCCAATTCGAGTTTACTACATTATGTAAAAAAAATCAAGACTTGAGTCAATGTACATTTACTATTGTGAAATATATTGAACTTCAATTGCATTTAAATTATAAAGAAATCATATGTTTCACTACCTGATAGGTAAAAGCAATAAGTATATATAAAACTTACTTCATTGATATATTCTTCCACTCTTCAGTTTTTAATACAATTATGTAATTTTTTTGTGATTGTTTATCAAAATTGCAGTGAAATGGAACTTTGCATCGCTTGTAGTTACACAATATTTTACTGCTGTTTCTCAATGATGAAATATAGAGAATATCATTGCTTTTTCTTTAGACCTCGAATTTTCATCTTACTTTTTTTCTGCTGTTTCCGACTTATTTTCACAATTTTAACCCACGACTTCTCATACAGAGTCACAAAATAGTAATACCAAAGAGTATGTAAAGTAAGAGGCGGGACTTCCATAGAAAAAAAAATTCTACACAAATGTCAAACGGAGCAGAGATCTTGCACCAACTTAACGAAAGTATGCTGTCAATCGTACCAACATGAGAAATAACAAATAGTGTTTGCAGTACATCCTACATAGAATATATCGATATCGATATTCGTAACGAAAATATATATATATATTATAATACTATTTAAAAATATTTTCAGAACCTCCATTTCGTTTTAATGGTAGAAGTAAACATATATTATTCTATACTTCTACCATTAAAACGAAATTGTATGATGAGTTAAAAAGTCAATAAGTCAAGACCATAATTTATGTTATTTATTAAACAGTCATAATATTTTGTACGTAGACTGGTATTCACACAAATTACATGGTTCGGGCACATCTAAAACCCGATTTTGTTTAGTTTATCATAATTTTGATTTCTTTCTATTTCTATTTTCGTAGCAACTTCAGGATGAAAAATAGACGTCATTTGTCATGGATGCTGCACCAGGCTGAAAGTAAAACACGTAATATTAAAAGTTTTGAATAATTGTTTCAAACTTATTACTTTAAAATTTAAACTGCCTCCGTGGTATCAATCAACAATTGACTTAAACTACTATCTACTATAGTCTTGGTCAGAGTATACAGAAACATCAAACGACGGAGATGACTCCCTAGAAGAAGCAGCTCACTGAATACTTGCCATTTATTACTTTGCTATACTCATAAGTGGCTTTTTATTGCTATCTGAATTTATCTGCTCAATTTCACTAATCGCACATTTTCTTTTTTGCATTCTTTTTCTATTAATAATGTAGATAGCCGAAACAGCAACATACCTAACATTTTGACCCATAACTTACATCTGAAAAATATCGATATCGATAAAATGAAATATTCCGCACTATAGTGATGAACCGGCTATTTCGTAATTATCACAATAATATTATATTATGTTTGTATAGTTTTAAGATACATCTTTAAATAACATCCTACCTGGCTTCATCAACAGGAAATTTAGCCATAAAGTGGCGTTTGTCTCCATCTTTTCTTCCAGATCTTAAGCCACAAATTTCACAGCGCCGATACTTCATTCTTACTTTAAATCCTTATTTCCAAGTCCTGAAATGATAACTTAAAAGTTCTAACAACGTTTCACTTCTATCCTAACCGAAAAAACTATGCGCATGAAGAAAACTCGTAATATCACTTTCAACAGAATACAAGAGTAATCATTGACAACAAAATTGACAATAACGCTCAAACTAACTGAAAATAACCAAAAAACTAACCGCGAAACAATCAAATTGTCAAATGAAGAAAGAGTGAGGCAGAGGAAGTGAGTGAGATGGCTATAGTCGCCATTAAATTCTGCTCCGTTTCATAGTAATTTATTTTTTTTGTATGGAGTTGCGACTGCCTGGTAAATACTATCGAGTCATGACAACATTATTAACACATATATAACAATAATTCTTTATTTATTTGCATGGTATTTTATAGGAACAATAGAGCTCTTTTCTTGACAGTCAATTACTTTTCAAATTAGCGCTAACTACGCTCCGTGTCATAGGAATCAATAAAATATATCATTATTTTAAACAAAACTATAACTTGTTTGACGATTGGAACTTAAAGAAGAAATATTGCTTTAAAATTTGTTGTTTTATTTTTAAATAATATTTATAGCCTCAAAGTACAAGTTGATTGCAACGTTAGAGAACGGAATGTCGTACTGAACGAAGTCATTATAAAAGAATGAACGAAAACTTAGAACAGGACTATCTTTGGTTTACCTAGTCAATGATTGGTCTACGTTTTGTAATAAGATCACATTTTAAGCCTGGTATTAACTTAATACGTAACAATACAAGATCAGTTAGTCCAGGTTTAAACAGTTCTAAATCACTTTTTTTGTAATAAGGCCGTATAAGTTTATGAATTTTTGTTGTTGGTTGCATACCTACTTACCTTAGATACCAAGTAGCCAAACATTTTCATGATCACCAGTGTGTGACGAAATCGGTGTATTTTAGGTATTAATAAAATCTAATGTAGGTATTAAAGCTATTCAATTGAGACTTCATAAATGTTTAGTAAGTGTAAGTGTTTAGTAATATCCTGAGAATATGAAGTATCAAAAATCAACTCAATGAGAGTTAAAAAGAAACGACGAAACACTTTGAGAAAAGTTAGGTAGTGCCCTTGCGCTTGGCTTGACTCGTCTTGGCGGTAGGTCGTTTTAAATAGATCAAAAAAAGTATCTCAGTTAATCTGCCAGGCGTCATTTCAATTTAAGCAATGTTAAAATGTTGGGTTGAATTATAAAATGCAGGTAACAATAACGTAATAACCCTGTACTGGCGAGTTCTTAACTTGCTTTATCAGACCCTGACGCCAGGTGGCGGCGCAGGTCCCTCGGGACCCCAACGACCGAACTTTGCTTCCAAAACTCTAATTCGGTTAATTGTATTTTCCTGTAAGTACGATCTGCGAACGCGGTTTCGCACTCAGTTCGCGGTAATTAGCACTTCATTTTGCAAATTGACAAACGCTGGTCTTTGACTGGAGCACAGTGGATAATTCAATCGCAAGCTCCCGACGGGCTTTCGGCAACTAGACGTACAGTTTGCCCCCCTCGGGAAGCTATCGCGCTGACAACTTTCACGGGGTCAAAACTTTTGTCAAAGACTCTTGGCTCGAATGTTTGTTAATATTTCAATATCTCTACCGAGCGGTTTGGGTGAAACGGAATATTTTGTTGTAGTCTATGGATGTTTAATGTTACAATGGTGGTATAATAGTTTTATAACTTTAAAGGTTCAAACCAACCTCACCTGCTCGTACGTCTGCAGAACAATTAACGAGACTGGTGACCTTCCATCATGTAATATAATTACGATACATAAGAAAAGACTGCATAGGCAAATATAATGGGAAGACTATAGGTATATTGTATGAATTATAAGAATGCACAAGAGAAATAATTCCATGTTTTGGAAGGCAAGTTAAGCCTTGCCTGACTAGGAATTAGGCGTTCGTTACGAATAGATCATGTCTGTAAGTCGGTTTTAAAACTAGTTACGTCAGAGATCTGGTGGTTAATTAGCATAATTAATGAATCTTTGATTCGTAATGTGATTTGCATTGTGCCGCGTTTCTTTAAACGTTTATCTCAGGTATTCCACACAAATTAGAAGATTTGTGTTTGTATATCCAACTGTGGGGGTTGAGGGATGAAGAACAATGCTGAATATAAACAGTTATAAATCAGTGAGGACAACTCTCATAATATTTATCTGCCAACTGAAGGAAAATTTGTCTTAAAATATACCGATAAAAGTTAGGAGTTTCAATACATACATAAACTCGGAGACAACGGATCGAACTTTCTCGGAGGAAATCTATAAAGTTTTCATTAAATTTATTCATTTCAGGAAACATTTAAATAAAAATGTCTGCTACACGGTCCGTTTCTACGCAGTTTGTGCACACTTTTAAACAAGATTTAACATAAACAAAGGACCACTGGCTTTGTTATAATGTGTATTATTAAAACAACATTATGCAGTTAAAACATGGCTATTAGATCTAAGAAATGATCTTTAAGATATATTTTAACTAAAGGTTAATTAATAGGACAAATTTCTGAATAATTTGGCTTTTATTTGGTATACAATTTTGTATACCATTAAGAAGTGCCAGATATCCCGTGAAACAGGAGTGTCATGCACTTTTGTGTTTCGGGATGAGGGCACTGTAGCTAGTGAAATTACCGGGTATAAGAGACCTAACATCTGTTGTCTCGGGTGACGGGCGCAGTGCGACATTGATGGAGGATAATAACTGTCTGTCAGTTGTTGGTCTCCTTTAATGCCGCTCTGTCATGGTCTGGCGTATCACTTACCATCAGGTAACGTCCAGGCCGTCCTGTACACTTATAACATAAAAAAAGTAGCCACACCAAGGCAGACTTTGCATCAATTATTATTTAAAGTCACGAATCCTTTTAATTATATAGTACTCAGTTCATTGACTGGTGTTAAGTAAAATGAAGATTTTTTGAAAATATCATCAGAGGACTACCGACTCTGTTAGCCACTAGTCGATATCATCAGTCATCATCATCATCATCATCAGCCTATAACGTCCCCCTGCAATGACAAGGCCTACCCACACATCATGGCCATTGAGAGATTGGGCCGTGATCCACCACGCCGGCCTAATGCGTATTGCTGTGTGTGAACGACTACCATACTATGATTGTAGCCGGCACCGACGGCTTCACGCACACACATCAGAATATACAATCAGACTGGACAAGCCGCCAAGTTTATACGCAGTCCCAGTGTCGCAATTTCTTTTCGGTTCTTACCTGTAAAAAGTTATTATATTTCTTGGTAAATTTACTGATTCATTGCGATGATGGCATGTTACAATTGCACAGGATGGCATTTTGGAAAAAAACGGTAATTTCTTCTAATATTCGTGCGTCTTGACTCGTCTCACAGAGCATAAATTGGTAGCCAGTGTGTGCTCGTTGAGCTTACAGTTGTCGCACTTTAAACGCAGCTTGCCCCATCTCCTGTATTGGGAAATCTGTGGCTTAACGTGACAAACGAACGCACGGAATCGTCTTTCGTTTCGAACGATTAGGTGATCCCACCTGCAATATATAAACTATCCATATGATTGTTTATGGTCGTATATTAATTTTCACGACCCATTTGGTGTAGCGGTTGAGAAGTCGACTGCTACACCAATGGTTCCGGGTTCGATCCCCGAGCAGTACAAACATTTGTGTGCATGAACATGTCTCTTTGTCATTACAAACCCATTGTCTGGGTGTTTTCTATGTATAATATGTTTTTATTTACAAAAAAATATATATAAGTATGTTTATTTATTTATTTATTTACTCACACACAATTAATTTGTCACAAAAAGTTTACAATAAGTATATTACATGGGCAGATGGAAGTGCTGAGTTACAAATTAACCTTTTCAAGGCGTTTGTGATTTTAGAAAATTGAATAAGGTGTTTCAATCTAAAAACATTAAACAATTATTATGTCAATGTTATAGGTATGTTTATCCGTTGTTTAGTACCCATAATACAGGCTTCACGCTTAACTTGGTGCTAGATGGCGCTGTGTGAATGTCAGTGGATATTTATTCATTATTTAATTGTTTTTTTTATGTAGCCGTATCTTATTTTATATAACTGTAGGCGATTGTGTTGGTGAACGCGGCAAAGTGGCTCCTCTTACCTCATCAACGGTGTTTACGGATGACCAGCGTCAGGACTTTCTGTGGATATTCTCACTACGCTGAGGCTACCTTTCAGTGCAATTGCATACATTTTAATTTTTTATTATTTATGTTTAACAATGAATGTTGTAATTATTATCTGAATAAAATTTGACTTTACTTTATAATGTCCTTACCAAACTAGAGAAAGTCACACAAAGTGACGTTTCCCCGCGGTATTCGAACCCCCGACTTCCGGATCATGCAGCCGAACGTTGTGCACACTAGACCACGGATTCTATTGGTTTAATCATTGAACTGCAATAATCAAAGTCAAAGTACAAATTCATTTATTCAGATTAGGCTTACAAAAAGCACTTATGAACGTCAAAAAGAATACAAAAAATACATTTAAAATACCAAAGTAAAGCACAATAATGAATTTTGATACTTGGAAACAAGCGCTTCGGCGTTTTGGTCTGTTGATAATAGCTTACTGGATTATGGAACTAGTGGGGATTTTAAAGTTATGATATTTATTTTAATTGTAATAATTTCAGCTATACAACTACCTCAAAGAACATATCGTAAACAACAAGGAGCATCTTTCAGCTTCAACCTCAGTTAATTTAAACTTAAGTAAGCAAATATAGCAAAAGGGTACGGAATTGAATCGAGTCAAATTTGTTATGCAAACATCCTATTTATTTAGCAAACATTTTGTAACACAGTAATGTATTTTATTCTGGTTAGGCGCCAGGAGGAGGTCACATAGTAGTAGTCAAGTTAAGAACTTGTAAGTATTTTGTTAATGTACGTTAGTATAGTACTTAAAATAGCTCATGGGGGGAGGGGGTCATGACCCCAGGACCCTCCCCCTGGATCCGCCGTTGGTAGTACCAACATGAAAATTGTATCAGCGCGGTAAAGAGTGCGCGCGTCGTGAGTGTGACGGTAATAAAAGCTCCTGTGTGGTGACAATTTTTGTCGTAATGGCCCAGTAATAAAGTTAGCGGGCCCACCTCAGCACTTAGTGAGACAAACGATATTTAGACAGTGCGGAATAAGGTCTTTCGGTAGAATTGGGTTCAATAATAGCCGTAACAGGTTGTTACGTGGTAAAAGGATTGTTAATTGATTTTATTGTGAACAGTAAGATATTATTATTGAGTACTTGTTGGGCAGGAAAAAGGAAAGAGCATAATTGATTAATTGAAATTCGTTGGATAATAAACCATTTAAACTGTAATAATTTCAGTTCTACCATATGCTCAAATAACACATCATAAAGCTCTTTTCAGCTTCAACCTCAGTTAGTTGGTGTAATAGTTAAGCCGTCGGCTACTACACCAAGGGGCCGAGTTCAATCCCCGGGCAGTACAAACATTTGTGTGTATGAACATGTCTGTTTTGTTTGTCGGTGTTTCTATGTGATATATATAAAAAAAGATATGAAAATATGTTTATCCGATGGTTAGTACTCATAATACAAGTTTCATGCTAACTTGTCAGTGGTTATTTATTTATTAATGGCGGGTTGGTCGATAATTCATACAAATATGGATTGCAGCTAATTGATGATCTAATGATCATCGTCGACCACTCTTGTCGTTGTGGAGTTTCGTTTCCATGATATATGGAAAATCATAATTTCTAAACGACTGCAAAGATTGACTCCTATTGTTTGTGATATTTACGATCCGAAAAACGTTTGTTCGAAGAAAATAATATCGTCAAGTTTTCTGAAAACAATACTACACGCTTACAGTCTAAAAAAGCGTAAGATACGAGAAAAAATATAATACGAAACTACTAAATCGTTCCATTTAGGTCTCTTACTATAGTAAAATAATAACCTTATAGCAAAAGTTTAACTTCTTCATTTCATCATCATCTATTCATTAAACGTCCCCAACGAGGGGCACGAGCATACCCGTATAGGGAGATTAGGCCTTAGTTGTCCACGCGGGCCCAGTGCGGGTTGGACAACTTCACGCACAACCTTTGAATCGCTTCGCAGGCGTGCGTAGGATTCTCACGATGTTTTCTTTACCGTAGGAGCGTCGGATGACGTACATATATTTAAAAAAAAAACATTAGTATGGATTGGAACCTCAGCCCTCCTGGTAGGAGGGCGACAGTTGACACCATTAAGCCACCGACGCTAAATATCTTCTTAACACAGTGAAAATAATTTGATAAAATCTACTGATGCCCAAGCAATCCATACAATCATAAGGGCCAGACTTGACAGCTTTATGGTTTCGAGTGAGTAATTGATGAAACCTCACCGACGAGAAACCAATTACCATGCGAGCATACATGCGTACCAATAGTGTTTCTATTAATGACACACCCACACAGCTGTGATTTGATTGCGTTACAGAAATAAATAAGCAGACACCAAATATTGAAATAGATCGTATAAATCAGAGCCTTATTCTGTGAATACCCTTCTATTATATTATATATATATTACTTATAGTTTTCGGATTCTTCACAGTTCAAGGTGTAATCCGGTACAAAAATGCTGACGTATCATTATAATAATATTGTTTTAAGAGATGGCGATAAGCATCCAGGTAGGTGGAAATGAATAATGCCACTACAGCTCATTCTCATCAGGAACTATGCTATCACAAGAACAAAACAAGAATGTGTTATTTTTGTAATAAGTTGTTGTTTATTGTAAGAATGCATTTTAAATCTCCACGACTTAAAGAGGTGGGAAAACAACTACTACGTTCCAAATCTTTTTGACAGAACGATGTGTTAGGTAGTTTCATATAAAAAAAACTTTCTTCGACTAACAATTTTCATATGTTTCGAAATCAATTGCTCCTAAATGAAAGCCCCGTGTGTCAAGATAATCATTTGTGATAAAAAGCGTACCCTGGGAATGGTACGAATGAAAGACGAGCTCATAGTTCGCAGGAAAGGGGTCTTGGATTTAAGTTGTGACTTGTGAAGCTGGGCGGGAGATAAACTATCCTCTTACAGGGACAGACATCACCAATGCTAGGGATGTCAACCACCACAGATCTCGCGATTTACTTTGTGACAAAGAATTCTCATATTATATGAAATAGCTTGAACACTGGTTAATCTAACAAGCTTTTAGATAATTGCCTAAAAAACTGACATTTCTGGTCTTTGTATGTTTATGCGTTGTATAGTTAACTTTAAGCTCCTCGCATACTTCACGGCTAGATGTCGATGAATTCACTCACTTACCGTCAGTTGAACGCATGTTTGTTTGCCTCCTATTAAGTAAAAAATATCCAAACATTGGCAGAGCTACGTTAATGTGCTAAGTGCCCTAGGACCTGCACGCGGGAAGACTCATTAACAGCATCAGATTTTCTACTTCTACTTATAACATGCTTTACAAAGTGTGGATTATCGCTAACATTAATATTAATACATGTATTCTATTTTCTTCATTGGCAACCCTGACGTAATGTTATGCGCATACTAGTGCTTGCAAATCGCGGCGTGTGTCGCGCCTCTGTATCATCCTTCAAAAACGCCCTATCCCATTCACAACCTTAACTCTCCTTCATAGAGTCCTTATTCGTGTTCCCAAAGGACAAACCCGCACCTCGTCTCCAGGAGCCTGCATTATTGATAAACGGGCATTTACGTCCAATGATGTAAAAAAGTATAGATTCGTGATATGCTCACAAAACGATCGAAAAAAGTGTTCCGAATGCAGTGACAGCACACACACATATTTCGAATGAGCGTACATTTACCCAAACACAAGAGTACAAACTGTACTCTCTTCGGCGGTTCGTTTTTGAGGCACGGGTGACGTATCTACCTTTATATATACAGAATATCATTGTTTACGTCTGTATTTTTTATAAAGTAAACGTCGCTTCTGATGAGTCCAGCCCGAGGACGGCTAACGCGGAGTGGGTAATGTTTTATTCGGCTGCACTTCGCGAACCGATGAATTCGTAATGGCCGCCGCGTGTCCCGGAAGGGAAGAGATGAAATGATCGCAATTATAAATAAACTAGAGGATTGTTGCGGCTTTGTCCGGCTTTATTCGGCCTTACCTGGGATTGGCGTGTTACTGGCAGTGTTAATATTTAAGACGTTGCTAATGGTTTTGAATCACTTAGTTAATGGGAACTTAGAAGAATGTTAAGCTAAGGTAGTCGGGCTTCAAAATATAAGTATTTCTATGTTGATGACTAAAATGCATAGTGTGATAATGATTTGTCATTTCAACATAATCGTATTTAAAGCGGGAAAACGATACACAATTTATTGTTTGCTCGTATCCTGATCCTACATACGAGTTACGAATAAGGACAGGCATGTAGGTACTATAGACTTGTTTAAATTCTAAGTCTTGTGTAATACGGTTCTTTTTTTCCACAGTCATATGAATCTTGTTTTAAGTAAATTCTAACGATTATTTTATGGTTCTTATTCTATTCTATCTAAATTTGAAGCACCCATTTCCCGAAATATATCGTCTCGCTTCGTGCTTATATTTGATCATGGTTAAAGTAAGTTGCACAATGCTTTTTGCGGATTAAAACGAACTGCAATTAACAGGTTGGTTTGAGCACTTTCGCAGATGAGCGCGCCCCAATTGTTTCAGCTAAGGTGGTTCGGGAGGCCGACACAAAAAGATTGGAAACGTTTGTGGATCCCGCGGGAACGTAGCCAAATTCGCCGATGAATGTAAAAAAAACATCGCCAAACTAATGAATGGCCCGGTGTTTGCAGCGAAAGTGATAGAAGGTATCTGCGCCCAGCTGGACTTGGTTGCGAGTTACAATTAACGTATTTAAAAATAGAAAATTACTGGTATAATAATTGCCCTGCGTCGTAGAATGCACAGCAGATACACTACTGGAACTACCAAACCCATCGTACTGTCAATCAGGTGACCTGATTTATTAATATATGAAAATATAAAATCCTTAAGTTAATCCGTTTGGGAATTCCGTCCGTGTAGTAGTCGTATGTATAGTTTTTAATTTACGGCACCACGTTCTATGCTGACATTAAATGAATTATAGTGCATTCCAATTAATATGTGTTAAATATTTTGCGCATCGAAATGTTATATAATATACGGCATATTGTGGCTCGTTTGGAACAAGTTGCAGCTGGGATGGCCGCGGCGGCACATTAGTCTTGTTTTTATAGTACCACGGCAAATGGAGATGCATATTGTAGCAGAGGCAACAAACGGTTATACGCTATTCAGCAATAGATGGCGTTGTTGGTAGCTGCATCGCGCTAGTATTACGTTACGCTAGTTACTTGTAGTCACGGTTGGTTTATTTATTATAACTAGTCATTTAAGAATCTGAACAATACTTAAAAATGCGACAGAAATACCAATTTTTATGATTTCGTATTTATGTTCTTCTTAATCTTTTAAATTAAAGAAATAACGACCAAGCTACAGCTTATTAGAAATGTGGCAATATTTGCCTATAACCGTGACCCCAAAAAGCTGAGAAAAGTTGGTAACTTGTGAGCACGTAAGCATTTCACTCCCTGTAACGTTCTTTAACCCGTAACACCTATAACAAAAACACAGCATGTAATAGTAATACATTCAAGATAATTCTTTATTTATTTTGACATTATTATTTTTATCGATATATATTTTTCTTTCATGAATTGAATTTTATGTTAAATTTTACTCGATATACCTAATTCACTAATTTTGATTTTAGATGAATTGTGTTGATAATGTTAACTTATAATTTGTATGGTGCACCTTACTTTACTTACCTGGAAAAATATTATTATTTAATATAGCTTCAGCGGAAGAAATATACTCTATTCTATCCACGCAGACTTTCTTCGGAACGATCTAATAAAATGCATTACACGCATACTGTTTCCATTAAAAATATCGTAAGCGAAGATGGAAAAAAAAATCATTTCTTTTCCATCTTTCCTAACGAAAAAATATTATTCTGTGTTACGTTAGTAAATAAGTACTTAAATTTACATAGGATGACCCAGTTAAAAACTGGAACGTGATATTAAACCAATTTGTTTCAATAAACAAGGTGTTTAGCTTTCCTATTTATAAAACTGACTTATAATATAATGCAGTCCTAAATTAATCTGTAATTACCCCTCCAGCCGGCACTCTGGAATGATTTGAGTTTGACTCCAGTGATCTCAATTATGGCGGGGGGTCATTAATTATACGTTTAATTAAAAAGGGAGATTTACCTACTTCAATGACAGGATATTTACATCGACGGATTTTGTTCGATTTAGTCAAAAATAGTATTTTACATAAGGTCTCTCAGAATGCTACATCTGAGAGAATGTATGTTAATTGCATTCTAAAGATTTTGTGGATTCAAGAAAATCTCAAGTTTTTCGGTCCCGTGCTTAATCTGAATAATAGTTTTTAGTAGAGTTGTGTTGTTGAATAATAGTTTTTAGAAAGTAAATGAATTCAAAGCACCAGGGGGTATCTTCTTAGAAGCTTAGATATAATATGATATTATAATAAGATTTTGTTTAGATATAAGGTGTGCAATCTTTATGTCGTACATTAAGTGATCGGGACGGTCAATTTGCTCAACTGGTGGTGATACGCCTGACCATGACAGATGCAGTCTTGAAGGAAATTAATAATAGCAGATAGTTATTAGTTTCCGTCAACACAGCCTTGCGTCGGTAACCCGGGTCCCTGATACCCGGTAATATTACTAGCTACAGTGCCCTCACCCCGAAATACAAAAGTGCAAAATACTACAATTTAACGGGACATTATCTGGCACTACGATTGTACCTGCCAAGTCTACTACCCAGTAAATATAATCATAGAAATTTATTGGTTCTTTTTGACGACCCATTTGGTGTTGCGGTTGGGAGGTCGACTGCAATACCAAGGGTTCCGGGTTCGATCCCCGGGCAGTACAAACATTTGTGTGCATGAACATGTTTGTTTGTAATGGTCTGGGTGTTTTCAATGTATAAAATGTATGTATTTACAAAAAAAACAAAAAGGTATATAAGCATGTTTATCCGTTGTTTAGTACCCATAATACAGGCTTCACGCTTAACTTGGGGCTAGATGACGCTGTGTGAATGTCAGTGGATCATATTATTTATTTGTGAACTTTCATTCTGAAGACAGTCTACTGTGGAATCTTCACTAGTTGATTTTTTCATATCAGCAGTAGATTCACAGTAAAAGTTTACAAACAACCGCCTGCCAAGGCCTGGTATCAAGGGGAATAACAGGGTTGATATTTAATCACCGAGCTCAGACCGGGACGGCTCACGTCTCACCCAATAAATACAAAGGATTCGGCAACGCGCAGGGCTGCCACTCACACGTAAGAACATAAACAAGGAGAATGCAGGATCCATGAATTACAGTTAGACAAGTCTTGTATTTCCTTGCGCTTCTAGAAACGGATTTAGACGCGGCTTCTCAATTTAAATGGAAGGATTCGATGCAGTGCTTTCAATGATTGATCTATTGTGCATGGTACTACAAATCTCTCTTACGTTTTGTCATCATCATCATCAGCTCATTAAACGTCCCCACCGAGGGGCATGAGCCTACCCGTACAGGTTGATTAGGCTGTAGTCGTCCACGCGGGCCCAGTGCGGGTTGGACGACTTCACGCACAACCTTTGATCTCTTCGCAGGCGTGCGCAGATTTCCTCACGATGTTTTCCTTCACCGTAAGAGCGTCGTATAACGTACATATGTTTTATGAAAATTTGAAAACACATTGGTACGTGGCGAGACTTGAACCTCCAATAATTTACGTTTTGTACTTTCAATAATATAATAGTTTAAATAAAAAAATCTTTATGACAATTCAGCTTGTACAAAATTATTTATTTTACAGTCTGTCTCACTTTTTAACCAGGAACACGGTTTACTAAAAGCAAGCACGTTATTGCGAGTTGACCTTATACACGGTCCCCTCTGGTACTTATTTGATATTTACGATTGCAAATCAGATCAGTACTGGTCCAAAACTTGATGGCAGCTATCGTGTGCCTTTTGTTTTAATAATATATTATCGTAGACCTCACCATGTGCTCTAAATTAGTACAATATAATTCAGTTACGTTTTAGAAATATCAGACGTGACCGCTTTCTTGTGTTTTAGTTCAGGCACTCAAAATGCAAACTCACAAAATCTCAGGCACACACTTTTGCATACTTCAGATTTGAAATCTCAGCATTAGTCTGAGTGTCGCCAAGGTTATAAAAGCCAATGAGTGTACGACACCCACAAAGGGCGCCTGATAGCTGATTTATTTACTGGAGCACATTTACGTGAGCTTTGTCAGCCCTGAACGAAGCGATCTCATTGGATGCGAGAAAAAAGATGGATCAGAGGCAATGAGGTGTAAATTAAAATAAAAAGACAAGCCCGTCGTTTGTTTGCCTCCCGAGATCTATTTATTAATTCAAGAGCACAACGTTTGTTCACATCGAAAAGCCTTTGTGAGCTTAATCTGTAATGTTGCTACATTTTTTATATGAACGCGACGCGTATGCAATTAAATGTCAAAGGGAGAATTCGCCTTTGAGTTAGGTAGTAACTGCGGGCCCTACGGTGTAATTAAATGGATCCTACATTAGGATTGCTGTTAGTAAACCTAGAGAGTGATGACAGGGATTTTTGGTTTTTATAACCGAGATTGTTAAAGCTTTTGGAGTGAATGTCAAAATTTAGGCATCCATACAGGCTAAACGCTTCATTTGGGGCTAGGTGGCGCTGTGTGAATGTCAGTGGATATTTAATTAATTAATTTATTAGTTATTTTGCTAGGTGATAGACTCGATACTGAGTCGTCTAGGTAAGTACCACCGCAGTGCCAGATATCGTCCCGTGAAACTACTACTAAAAGCCATAGAAAACGGCCCAATCTCCCCAGAGCTACGCTGTGCGGGAAGGCCTGTGCCCTGCAGTAGGCCGTTATAGGCTGATGTAGATGATAAGGATGATGATATGAATTAATAAATCTATTGTAATACCCAGAGATCGCTCCACGTGGATGTCATTCGCCTTCGTGCAATGAAATGATAATGATGGTGAAATTGATGATGAAAAGACCGCATAATATTTTTTCACACGTGTATATAGCCAACCTCACCCAGTACTGCTTCCGTATCAGATACGTTAAATACAAAATACAGCATCAAGCCCGTGAATAAAATTATTCCCCTTCGTTAGCGTTCGATTTCCTCCCGTGGAGTCGTTAGGGCCCCAGCTCGTCAGGAACAATTAAGCGAATCGAGTTCGATTCCGCTGAAGCCTTAAAAGGTTTCCCGGCGCCCCGCACTTAACTTATTTAGAATTCTAATTGTTTATAATTAGTGAGATTGCTCATCAAATTAATATAAGACGAGTCGAACATTGATTTTTAATGGACATTTTGCTTGTTAGCGCGAATTTTATTTAATACTAGCTTTTGCGTGCGACTTCGTCCGCGTGGAATACTTACTTTGGCCTAACGCTCTCTCCGCTACTTCGTTTATATAGGTGAGTTAAAACTGTGATATCTCATAAGATATAAATTTATGTTGAATCAATTTAGTTTAGAAAAAAATACTTGTGATAAATAAAGTATTTATTTGGATAAGGATTAATATCATATTTATGAAAACACCTTCGCAAATGATGCATTATTTTAGAAATTTTATTTAGCAAAAACTATGTTACGGTAGGTCCTTATAAAAGATAGACATATGCTGTCGCGGACTTTTTTGTACACCTTTAAAAGCGGAACAATACTCTCATACATGGCTTTTGCGAAACTTTAACCGTTTAGGCAGTGCGGAAGCTCTGAGTATGAAAAATTCCCACTGATTTTGAAACATTCTTCATTGCTGCTCCGCATCTATTGCTCGTTGCGTGATGATATATCGCCTATAGCCTTCCTCGATAAATAAGCTATCTAACACTGAAATTTTTTTCAAATCGAACCAGTAGTTCCTGAGATTATCGCGTTCAAACAAACATACAAACAAAAAATCTCTTCAGCTTTATAATATTAGTATAGATTGATGTAGATAAATTTAAATTTAGATTTGAATTAATCTTTTTTTCAATGAATTTGTAAAGATGATTAAAGTGATACACAATTTGAAGTATACGGATGAAAATAATGTTCTAACGAAAGCGCGTGGTCTGGTGTTACGGTGACAATCATTACCATCATCACTGCAGTGTAATATAACAACCACTAAATAGGGATTCTTTTATGACTTCTATACGGACTGGGGGGTTACCGCCATCTATTAAAATAGTGTTACAATAATATTACTTAGTCTCACTAAGTCTGGTGCAAAAATGCTGACGTATCATTATAAAGATACTGTTTTAAGAGATTGCGGTTACCTCCCTGATTCTCACAGTCACCATCCATCAAAACAAAATCCGATGGTTATGTCACGATCAAAAGTAACAGATAAAGATATATGGGATAGAGTTTCAGTGTGTGTGTAGACAAGCTCTACAACTACACGTACATTTCGTCTAAAATAGTGTGTTTTTTGAATGTAAAAGCAACTCTTCTATTGGTCGGATCAGATAGATGAATAATTTTTTGAATATAGCCTGACGAAATTCAAATTTTTTTTATATATCTTACCCATAGGACTTTTATGCGGCTGGTGCTCGGAAAATATATTTTTTATTTAATAATTAACTTAATCCATCTTTCTAGTAATGATTTTCCTATTTTTTTTGTTAAGTTTAAAGTTTGGAACTGTAAGATTATTTTTATTCCTGGCATTGAAATTGAATGAACCATACTAACATAAATCATTTGTCATGTCTCTGCTTAAAAAAAAGGCTAGGTTTTACCTCAAACCCTTTCCTATGAATATTTTCTCCACCACACTGAAAATGCGTTCCATTCTCAGGTTTTCAGTACATTGTACTTTGTTGTGTACGATTTTTGTATCATTTCTTCTTTACTAAATATACCTATCTTATTTTTTTAACGGGCACCTTAAGAGACCTTGTTGTAATGTGCGGTGGGAGCCAATTACGTTTAAACAACAACCACGTGTTTCCTGGGTCGGGCTGGGTTGCAGGGGATAATCCCGTCTTCCCTGGGGATCAGTCGCTGAGTTATGTTGGATAAGGCGTTATAAGTTTATCATGATAAATGCTACACTTCGATTGATTTAATGCGCCTATTATAAATTCACAGCCTCTAGACTCAGATAAACAAAATACACAATCTCACTCAAAAGTATCCAAGACAAAACACTACCCATCGCATCAGTTGGGCAGAATTTTCATTCATAATAAGCACGTCGCTAGATATTATCATAATGACATAACTGTAGTCATTACATTCCATTATACAATCAGCCATCGCCAACTTCACGCACAACCTTCGAATCTCATCGAGGCTTGCGCAGGTTTCCTCACGATGTTTACCTTCATCGTAAAAGCGTTGTATAAATATAAACTCGCGTGCAAGTAAATCGACTCAAGCCTCAAGTACGCATAACAGTGATATAACTAAAAATGCCTTATTAACCTCTATATAATGTTTTACATAATTAAAGCCTAGTAATTGAGCTTTAAAATGGTGTAAGTTGCATGAAAATCGATTCAGTAGTTTAGTAAGAAGGTTAATGCTAATGATAATATAAAAAATCCTTATCAACCTTATCAACTTTTTAATGGATGATTGTGGTATTCGACCCCACTCTTCTACCAACGCAGTCTTGAGCTCATTGATGTTTGTCGGAGCTGGATTCCTCGCTCTAACTTTCCTTTTGAGCTCGTCCCATATGTGCTCAATGGGATTTAAATCGGGGCTGAGCGCTGGCCAATGCATAGTGTGAATTCCAACTTCGTTCAGGAAATCACGTGTGGCCCGAGCAGTGTGACATCGGGCATTGTCATGCATCAAGATGAAATTTTCCCCAATAAAGCCTTGATAAGGGACAACTTGATCCAGTAGAACATTTTCAA
Organism: Leucinodes orbonalis; assembly: GCA_019425675.1. Lineage (NCBI taxonomy): Eukaryota > Metazoa > Arthropoda > Insecta > Lepidoptera > Crambidae > Leucinodes > Leucinodes orbonalis. The sequence continues at coordinate 59,190 of PQWD01010398.1, forward strand.
TGTAACGATCACTGGTCAGACCTCCTCCCCGGCCTCCCCCAGGAACGAAAACAAGGTCCGTTTTGCCTTCTAAGGAAATTCCAGCCCACATCATGCAAGATCCGCCACCATATGCAACGGTTTCCACAAAGCAGCACTGTGAAAACCGTTCACCGGGACGACGGTATACCCGACCTCTCCTGTCGCTGACAGGACTGACTGCCATTGCTCTATGCTCCAATCCAAATGTTCTCGAGCAAAGTGAAGGCGTGCTTGACGATGAGCTGTGGTCAACTTCGGGCCTGTAGCGGGTCTTTTCGGAGTAAGGTTAGCTTCTTTCAACCTTCTTCTAACTGTCCACTGACTGACAGTCACCCCGCGAACTTGACGTAGCTCCTGCTGCACATCTACGCCGGTAAGGTGTCGATTTCGGAGAGAGGTCGAGACCAAAAACCGGTCGTCACGCTCCGAGGTGCACCGGCGTCGGCTGGTATTAGGCCTCCGAGTGAAGGCACCAGTCTCTTGAAACCTTCTGTATACTCTCGAGACAGCGGACTGACTCATATTCAAACGACGAGCGACTTCTCGCTGGTTCAACCCTTCTTGCAACAGGGCAACGACTTGAGCGGCTTCTTCAGGTGTTGTATCCATAATTTTCTTCAAAATGACGCTTTAATTTGCAAGATGTGTTCAGTCAACGTCTAATGAGCGACTGATAAGAAAAAAACGATTACAGGGGGTTTTATAGGGGGTTGTGTCGCGCAAGTTGTGAATAGAGCGCAGAGCAGTTTACGGGAGGTTGCGTTCAGTTGCATTCTAAGTACAAGTGTTTATTTAAATTACTGATATTATGCTACCATTTGAAAGCCTTATTACTAGGTTTTAATTATGTTAAACATTATATAGAGGTAAAATAAGTCATTTTTTAGTTATATCACTTTTTATGCGCACTTGAGGCTTGAGTCGATTTACTTGCACGCGAGAGTATATATCGAAAAATATCGAAAATTCGAATAGACATTGGTACGTGGCGGGCTTTGAACCTGCACCCTCCAGATCTGAAGACAATGGTCTACATCAATGAGTCACCGACGCTCAAATAAAACAACACAATATTGTGTTTATTACTTCAACCTTAGAATAAATACTGTCCCACCAAAATATAGAGTAAGACCATTTACGCAAAATTTAGTGGTCGCAGCCGGCGGCGCAAACTATGCGTTTCACTCGGCTGCCTCTAAAACTGCATATACACAGCGCGCGCCGACCCGCGACTGCAATAGGTGCAGTTGCATGCTGCAGTGCGCACAGGGCCGGATTTAAACTTGTTGCCGCCCCTGGATAAAATGCCGCCCTTTTAATCATTACTAGGTCGTAGACTCGATACTGAGACGTCTAGGACCTACCGCAGTGCCAGAAGTTATGCAAAGTTATGCACTTTTGTTTCCGATTGAGGCCACTGTAGCTAGTGAAGCTACTGGGCTTAACAGGCCTAATATGTGTGTCGGGCGCACACGGCATTGATGGAGGATAATAACTGTCTATCAGTTGTTGGTCTCCTTCAATGCCGGTCTGTCAGGGTTAGGTGTATCACTTACCATTCAGATGAGCGTTCTGAACGTCCTATACACTATAATATAAAACAGAATTACTAATTTATACTACAAGTAGGTACACCAAGGTACCTATATTGTTAAATAAATAAGTTTGGGTAGGCTTAAAGAAATGTTGAAGTTCCGAAACATAAGGAATTTATTGTAACGCGTGATTTCAAACAGTTAAATAAATTATGATTCAGAAATAACTAATGAAATTGGGCAATTTTAATCAACCTAAAAAATATTTTCCTTTTTCTATGTATATGTAACCTACATTAGTAGAAAGCATTTATTATGTTTTTTGTTCCAAATAATATGAAATGAAAAGTGTTTATTCAGTTTAGGTCCTTATAAAACACTTATTAATGTCAAATGAAGCTACTACTGGTAATAACAAAAGAAGGTAAAAAAAATTGCCGCCCTATATATTTAGCCCTCCTGGCCACTAGCCCCGACTGCCCCTAGTCTAAATCCGCCACTGAGTGCATTGCGTGGCTGATGTAGTCGCCGGAGCGAACATAAAAGCGTGGGGAGAAAGTGGGGAATTTACTGCAATTAATGTTTGAGACCTTTTTTGCGGTGTGGCTCGGTATACTACAGCAAAAAAGTGTTTTAACGTAAATGCAAACTCAACTTGACCGCGAATGAATTGCGGGGGAAATAACAACACCGTTTATGAGCGAACTGCTTGTTTTATTAGTTCTTAACATGTGTATTAAATTTTTGTAACTTTTTACCCGACTACCGACAAGTGTTGTTTTTCAAGCGTATGTATATATTTAGATTACTATGTCCCTGCTACAGCCTAAACGGATTCATAGATTTTAACTTAAGTGGTGTCGTTAGATTTGACTTTTCTTAGCGAGTGTTAGCTACATTAAAAGTTCAAAATGGTGGATTTTGAAAGCCATTTTGTCAGTTGGAAAAATTTTTTTTTTTTCTAAACCCGTCGAGTGAGAAATCGTTGAACAGGTCTTTCAAAAATAGTACAAGTGTATGAAAGTCGTTTTTAGATACAATGCATCGGTTACGAAATATCAAAGTTAAAAGTCATATTTTTTTGAAAATAGATATCACAGCTCTGATCTGTTTGAAGAAATATGTATTAAAACGCCTGAAATAAAAAAAAAACATAATAAAAAATGGAACAAAAGCCCGACTGCTAAAATTACCCAATGAAAAATAAAAAACAAGCTCTACCATATTGTGCAAACGTTATACATATACTTTTCATGGTTATTGCAGGCGGAATACAAACAAATTTTTAATTATTCGGTTAATTATATCTTTATTTCTCATAAAGACACTTGGCCACTTACATGAAAAACTTATTTCTACTTAATTATAAATATTGTAATGTTTGTTACCGATACGGCTTCGTTTTATATATTATACAAAGTTAACATTTGCAATATTCACAAGGCAATCACAACAACAACATTTTGAAGGATTTTCTAAAATCAAGCTAATCAATAATGATAAATAGTGATTTTTTTATTATGCAAACCTATTGTTCGGAACGAACACCTATGTATTTTGCAATGGTTGTGTGACGTAGCACGCGCCGTAACTAGGCCACAGCCATGGCTTTAATATAATTTCTTTATTATAAATTTAGTGTACATTTCGCCGTCGGATAAACGCGAGCACTCATAAACATTCCATTTCATCCAACATTTAACATAAGAACATTTGTGGAACTTTCAATACATTTTATAATATCATAACAAACTCTCTTTCATTCAACATTCACCCCCAAAGCTCAGGCCACTACACCTATTATTCATAATAGTTAACGGCCGTGTTCTGAAGTCTATGCGTTGGGCTTAGTCTAAATCGCTGCTGATGGAGGATTGGATTCAATGCCGCGGGGAGATAGCAAGCAAGTTAATTTGTGCGAGTTGTCCCAGTTTGGTAAAACTTTGCAGGCTGAATCACCTGATTTGCTGAAAATAAAGATGGTTACTAACTCCGTGGAGCACGTTTAAACGTCGGTCCTGGCATCTTGTGGTAGTTGTTAAATCCACCAATACTTTCATTCTTACCATCGCTATGCTGTGTGAATAACCAAAAACACACACAATGATTAGAAACAAAGTAGTAGAATAATATACATATAAATGAATGTGGGCAAACTAAATTATTTACACTTTTATTTGTGTGTCTGTTTCGAGTACTCATTGGAATAGCTGTACGGTGTTTATGAAACCTTTACCTTAGTATTTGTAACTGTAGCAGGGTTTTGGTAAACTGATATGAGATAATTGAAACCCAATAATGCGTTGAGATGCACTTCATGCACTTGTGTCGAGAGCGAGAGAGTATTGCTTGCACACAATGCTTACCAAGTGCAAGGATTAACAATTAGATTCAACCTGATGGAACAGAGAAATTGGATACAAACCTGCAGGTGCAGCGGAATATCATTGCATGGGTGATATTGAATATAATGTTTTGTGAACACAAATGTTTTGACTACCTATGCAGTGTTAATTTTAAAAAATATGTATATAAGTATGTTTATCCGTTTTTAGTACACATAATACAGGCTTAATGCTTAGTTTGAGGTTAGATGGTGAAAGTCAGTGAATATTAATAAATTAATAGTAATAATTAATTTATTTTCCTTGACTAAGCCTAACTAGGTGACTCTTCAAAAGTTTTCTACAAAAATAAAGCATATAAGCAGAATTGTGAGCCTGGATTGTGGTGATATTTACTATGGTGTTATTGTAAAAGAGCAAAGCAGTGAAAAACGGGCTGGTAAATGGTTAAAAGTCAAAAAGTTAAAAGTCGAACTTACGAAATATCGAGAAAAGTGAAGGATCGGCATGTCTGGCACTAAAAAGGAAATCTTTGTACAGGAAGTAGTAGAACTTGACTGCAATTTGTCGAAATAAACATTCAAACCGCATTAAGCAAATAAAATCAAATTATTTTGGAGAGTTATTATTATTTTTGTCATGGAATGGTCTTTTTGGTCAATCACCAAGTGAGTAAGACGATGAAGATAAAATAATGATAAATGCTTTCTTTGCAATCGAATTGACAAGACGGAGACGAAAGCAGTTATTATATTTCATGCTGTACAAGTAAAAATATATATATTTCAACCAGCAAATCATGTTCCTCCTGCGTTCATGTTATGTGGAACGAAAATTCAAAGTTCTAATAATTATTCTACCGTAAGTACGAAGCTTCAAAACTTTCGCGATCCTTATCAATATTGTTGTGTTCGCTTGAGAACATAGCAAGTGCAAAGTAACGTGAACCGTTAATGAATGAGTCAGTTTATTCGCGTGTAATCCCAATATATGCCTTTAATATTCCATGCAGATAAACTAGAAAGTGTCAGTTCATTCATAAAATCTTGCAGAATTCACCTTTCACCATTTTAAATCAATGATAAAGAAAATGCTCATGAAGAAAGGAAAAAACGAATTAATTAAATAAAGATGTGTGATCTTGCTCGGCACATTGTGTTCCTGTCACAATTTTTTTGTAGTTAATTATTTAAAAGTTTCTCATCATCATCAGCTCATTTTACGTTCCCATCGAGGGGCAAAAGGCTAGCCGTAAAGGGTGTATACTGTATATGCCTTAGTTATCCACGCAGGCCCAGCGCGAATTGGCCGACTTCACGCATAAGCTTTGAATTTCTTTCGTCACGTCAGGTATCCTCACGATGTTTTACTTCACCGTAAGAGCGTCGGATAAACGTACATATAATTTTGCTAAAATTCGAAAACACATTTGTACGTGACGGGATTTGAACCTGCACCCTCCAGATCGGAAGGCAACAGTTCACACCAATGAGCCACCCACACTCTATTTTAAAAGTTGCTTGAAGATAAATGCCAAAACTCTGTAACCAATGTTAGAAAAGGGTGACTATCGAGTTTCCTGGTGATGGCAGAGTTTTAAAAATATAAATAATATTTGACGATTTAAAAGTATCTGTAAAAGATTTATTTGAACAAATATATTCCAAGCTTTAGCCTGATCATTGAGTTGAATTTCCTAAAGTGCAAGCACTGGAGACTGTCGAATAGAAGCCAGTGCCATAATGGAGTTATTGGAGGCTGACATCCTTTGTGGTTGAATATTAATCTGTCGAATGCCGGTGGCCTCGCACAATGGAAACGTCGCCGTGTAACACATGTGGGATGGAGATTTGCAGCTTTCAATGAAATTAATCTTGTAGTTCACAATTTTCTTTGGACTATAGCTATATAATATCACATTTTTTGCAAGAAATACTCCTAAACTTTGTCTTATACTAACTTGGTGATTTCCAACTGTTAAAGTTAAGTTTAATAATTTATTTTATAAGTAGCCAAACTAAGAGACGGTTCACCTGATATTAGTGATATCGACTTCCTTAGCGCAGTGTGCACTGTGCACTTTGACTAGAGGAACGAACCTCAACACGAAACAGTATAAACGAGTGCTCGCCCTCCGCCAATAATAGAGATGCATGGCGACACATCACGAGAGCGCCCATACCACAAACACTGGCCGTGACATAACCACGACCACACTGACTTCTTCTCAGACGAAGAGTCTAGTCTACGTCTGAGAAGAAGAAGAATACACCTATAGACATCCGAAACTCCGAAGACGCAACGAGTCATTAAAATGGGTGAGGGAAAAGGGAAAAAAGGAAGACAAAGAAGGGTTTTGGGCCTCCGGCAACTTCACAAATGGAACGCAAAACAAGCCTGATCTTATCAGTATGCACCAGCACACCAACTGTAAACCGATATTAAGATTCAGATGCGAGACAATTTCTTGAGGCCAAGAAACGGTAAGTCAGAACTTAGCAAAAAGCGAGCGCACACCGGCCATGAAGATTAACGATCGGAGTTTGAACCGGGCCCGTTCGTTTGGACGCCATTACGCTATCGGGCCTCTCGCTCATTGCATTTGCACTGATAAATTCATCTAATATTATATATGCGATAGTAACTCTGTTTGTTTTCACTTTCACCTTAACGGCTACTTTATGAAATTTGATATGGTGAAAGATAGTAACCTGGAGACGGACATAAGTTATATTTTATCCTATTCTAACCCCCCTTTCCTTAGACTGGGGGGTAAAATTTCAATGGAGCATTCCGTAATTTTTTCAGGTAGAAAGCTCTAAAAATGACCAGCGGACTATTCGACACAAACAAAAAAAATGTATCTTTTATTGGCAAGCGGCCTCAAAAGCTTAAAAGAGGGGGGAATTTTCCAAAGGGTCTTTTCGCAGTTCCCAAGGAAGTAAGCTTACTGTGTATTATAAAAAATCGATGAATAGACGTTAATAATGTTATCTATAGCAGCGTAAAAATATATTCTGTTCGTAACCGCGAATACGCGGGCCAAAGCTAGTATAAATATTCGTGATAATGGCCTTTTGAGTCGTGTTTAAGGTGCTTTGAATACCGAGTGCTGGCTACGCTTGGATTAAACGTTTATTTAGGGGATCGAGATTAAAAGTGTTTTGTTGTTATTGCTTGTTGTAATTTCGTGTAATTATGTTTAAATTATACATACTAACTGTGACTGTCACTTCGTCCGGATTCGTCCCACCGAGTGGATACGACCATACTTTCAGCTTTTGATTGCCCACTGCTGGACATAACACTCCTCTAGTGCTTTCCATCTGGTTTCAGGTGACTCGTATTTAGCGCTTTCAGCTGACTTTAATTTGTTCATACTTCATGGTGGCACATTGGGTGAACTGTTGACTTCCAATCTGGAGGGTGCAGGTTCAAATCCCACTACGTACTAATATATTTTCGAAGTTTGGCAATTATATGTAGGTAAGTTTATCCGACTGGTAAAGGAAAACATCGTGAGGAAACCTGCGTACACCTATGAAGAATTCAAAGGGTGTGCGTGAAGTCGTGATCATCAATCTGCCTTGATAAAAGAAACGTGCAATAGGCACATTCATACAAGTCTAACTGGCATGGAACCTGAATTCACTTGAAATGCTCGAGGGTATTAAATACGTGGACGTTCGGAAGTGAGCAGCGGAGATTGGCGCGCCGACCTACATAATTGATGGCGGCGAAAAACATCCGCGCGACGGGAGATTAATGATGGGAGCGTGGCCCGGACCAGCTGCCGACCCGGCTGCGTACATACGTTTTACATAAAATACACAAAAACTGTATCGACGGGCGGTGCTAGCGATTAGGGTTATGAAACTGTACGGTTTCTGCTACCTGTGCTGTATTGCGTGCATTCCATATATACAAATATGCAGTGCATACCTGGTTTTTCAACAATCTGGAATATGGCCATCGTATTGGAATATTCGTCCTATTCCCCAATTGGTCTTAAAATTTAAAAAAAATCAGCGATCTGTTTACTTTCAACATTACTAAAGGCAAAACAAAATGTATTGTTTTTGCGATTAGGAGCTATGCACTTTTTGTTTTTATTATTGTCCTAATTATAATCTCTGTAGGTACAGTGCACTCGCTACTGATTGCGTGTGTATTAATTTGCTATTTTTGTTGCCCTATGTTAATATAGTAATATACTATATCTTATCGCGTCAAATGGAGCCGAATCATTCATAATCACGTTGCTCGCTTCATGTCATAGTGACATAGTAGTATGCTCATGCTTTTAAATGTTGTTCCCTTTTAATTTAAAAGTGCCATTAATGAATTATTTTATGTCATAAATATATCAATAAGTCAACGTATGTGTCAAGCAGCGCGGACAGTTAATTAGTATATTGTTTATCGGGAAAGTTTACTTACAACCGGTACTTACCGATTTAATTCCTCCTAGCAGGTCTTACATCACCATATAATACTCTATTCAATTATGGGCACACGACATAACCCTGACACCTCAAGCTTAGTTAAAGTCCTTCAGTATTATATAAGAAATACAAATTTCATATTAAATAGTCCCCAGCTTATCTCAGCAAAAGCAACGTTAACTCAGAAGTAAGCATTTTCTGTGAAAACTTATGTTTTATGTTGATTTTAAATGAAGCCGCTGTTATAAAACTGCTTTTAAGATATATCTCGAGCAGGTCTTGTAGCCGAGGCTGGCCCTTGTTTATTTTCTTGAAAGTAATCTGTTTATCTACTTCATGGAGCAATTTTTTCACAATCTTAGGGCTGCGTCCATTTGAGTTACATTTTCATATAGCTGAGAATTAAGATGAATAAGAGTTCATAATGGAACATACTGGTAAACAACACTTTGTTGATCTGTTGAATGACCACTTACAAAGCACTGATAGATAGATATAACAATAGTCATATAAAATATATAACTTTATAGTTAGAGAAAAAGTGGTACTTGATATGAAGTTTAAGTAACAAGAATTCTCGTATTAGACTGTTCTGAACAAAATTATTACAGTACTAAACGATTGGATGAACCAAGAAAACCTTCGCAATCAAAACCAAACTCATTCATTCTGCCAAAACGACTGTAGTCATCACTGCAACTTGCTTGTTAGTGGTAAACGGTCGCTTATTTTTCTGCGATGAATTTAATACGCAAATTTCGTTTCAAATACTTGATACTTGGCTTTACAAAAAGTTGAGTCGACAATCATTATACGAAATGTTCGCCATAATTTTATATTTTACACAAACACTACAAACAGTTATAAAAGAAGGTTATGTTAACGCTTGACATTATCTGGCGGGTTGAAAATGCTTTATGAATTGCACTTTAGTTCCTAGAATCCATAACAATCGTTTCTCGAAATCGTCGTGGTCAGTAATTGAGCTCTCAGTGGGACCATTAATTTACATCCTTTTGCAGTTGTCAATAAGTGTTGCATTAAATTATTCAATAAAACAGCCTGTTACATTCAAGTGTAGATAGTGTATTTTTAACACAGTAATTCTTATAGAAAATCAAAAATGATGTTATTTGTGAAAGAACTAAAGTTTTTTTTATTCTCTAGGGCAGATATTTGACCGCCATCTCACCTGATGGTAAGTGATGATGGGCCGAGGATGGATCGTGCCGCCTAGAAACAGCCTAAAGTTACCGAAATAGCNTCGCTTGAGAAATAGCAAGTGCAAGTAACGTGAACCGTTAATGAATGAGTCAGTTTATTCGCGTGTAATCCCAATATATGCCTTTAATATTCCATGCACATAAACTAGAAAGTGTCAGTTCATTCATAAAATCTTGCAGAATTCACCTTTCACCATTTTAAATCAATGATAAAGAAAATGCTCATGAAGAAAGGAAAAAACGAATTAATTAAATAAAGATGTGTGATCTTGCTCGGCACATTGTGTTCCTGTCACAATTTTTTTGTAGTTAATTATTTAAAAGTTTCTCATCATCATCAGCTCATTTTTCGTTCCCATCGAGGGGCAAAAGGCTAGCCGTAAAGGGTGTATACTGTATATGCCTTAGTTATCCACGCAGGCCCAGCGCGAATTGGCCGACTTCACGCATAAGCTTTGAATTTCTTTCGTCATCGTCAGGTATCCTCACGATGTTTTACTTCACCGTAAGAGCGTCGGATAAACGTACATATAATTTTGCTAAAATTCGAAAACACATTTGTACGTGACGGGATTTGAACCTGCACCCTCCAGATCGGAAGGCAACAGTTCTTCCGAAATAGAAGAAAATACGAATAGAGTGTAGGTAGAACACCAATGATCCACCTACACTCTATTTTAAAAGTTGCTTGAAGATAAATGCCAAAACTCTGTAACCAATGTTAGAAAAGGGTGACTATCGAGTTTCCTGGTGATGGCAGAGTTTTAAAAATATAAATAATATTTGACGATTTTAAAGTATCTGTAAAAGATTTATTTGAACAAATATATTCCAAGTTTTAGCCTGATCATTGAGTTAAATTGCCTAAAGTGCAAGCACTGGAGACTGTCGAATAGAAGCCAGTTCCATAATGGAGTTATTGGAGGCTGACATCCTTTGTGGTTGAATATTAATCTGTCGAATGCCGGTGGCCTAGCACAATGGAAACGTCGCCGTGTAACACATGTGGGATGGAGATTTGCAGCTTTCAATGAAATTAATCTTGTAGTTCACAATTTTCTTTGGACTATAGCTATATAATATCACATTTTTTGCAAGAAATACTCCTAAACTTTGTCTTATACTAACTTGGTGATTTCCAACTGTTAAAGTTAAGTTTAATAATTTATTTTATAAGTAGCCAAACTAAGAGACGGTTCACCTGATATTAGTGATATCGACTTCCTTAGCGCAGTGTGCACTGTGCACTTTGACTAGAGGAACGAACCTCAACACGAAACAGTATAAACGAGTGCTCGCCCTCCGCCAATAATAGAGATGCATGGCGACACATCACGAGAGCGCCCATATCACAAACACTGGCCGTGACATAACCACGACCACACTGACAAGAGTCTACGTCTGAGAAGAAGAAGAATACACCTATAGACATCCGAAACTCCGAAGACGCAACGAGTCATTAAAATGGGTGAGGGAAAAGGGAAAAAAGGAAGACAAAGAAGGGTTTTGGGCCTCCGGCAACTTCACAAATGGAACGCAAAACAAGCCTGATCTTATCAGTATGCACCAGCACACCAACTGTAAACCGATATTAAGATTCAGATGCGAGACAATTTCTTGAGGCCAAGAAGACGGTAAGTCAGAACTTAGCAAAAAGCGAGCGCACACCGGCCATGAAGATTAACGATCGGAGTTTGAACCGGGCCCGTTCGTTTGGACGCCATTACGCTATCGGGCCTCTCGCTCATTGCATTTGCACTGATAAATTCATCCTAATATTATATATGCGATAGTAACTCTGTTTGTTTGTTACACTTTCAGGCCTTAACGGCTTTTATGAAATTTGATATGGTGAAAGATAGTAACCTGGAGACGGACATAAGTTATATTTTATCCTATTCTAACCCCCCTTTTCCTTAGACTGGGGGGTAAAAATTTCAATGGAGCATTCCGTAATTTTTCAGGTAGAAAGCTCTAAAAACTGACCAGCGGACTATTCGACACAAACAAAAAAAATGTATCTTTTATTGGCAAGCGGCCTCAAAAGCCTTAAAAGAGGGGGGAATTTTCCAAATTGTCTTTCCGCAGTTCCCAAGGAAGTAAGCTTACTTCGTGTATTATAAAAAATCGATGAATAGACGTTTAATAATGTTATCTATAGCAGCGTAAAAATAATATTCTGTTTCGTAACGCGAACGAATACGCGGGCCAAAGCTAGTATATAATATTCGTGATAATGGCCTTTTGAGTCGTGTTTAAGGTGCTTTGAATACCGAGTGCTGGCTACGCTTGGATTAAACGTTTATTTAGGGGATCGAGATTAAAAGTGTTTTGTTGTTATTGCTTGTTGTAAATTTCGTGTAAATTATGTTTAAGATATATACATACTAACTGTGACTGTCACTTCGTCCGGATTCGTCCCACCGAGTGGGATACGTACCATACTTTCAGCTTTTGATTGCCCACTGCTGGACATAACACTCCTCTAGTGCTTTCCATCTGGTTTCAGGTGACTCGTATTTAGCGCTTTCAGCTGACTTTAATTTGTTCATACTTCATGGTGGCACATTGGGTGAACTGTTGACTTCCAATCTGGAGGGTGCAGGTTCAAATCCCACTACGTACTAATATATTTTCGAAGTTTGGCAATTATATGTAGGTAAGTTTATCCGACTGGTAAAGGAAAACATCGTGAGGAAACCTGCGTACACCTATGAAGAATTCAAAGGGTGTGCGTGAAGTCGTGATCATCAATCTGCCTTGATAAAAGAAACGTGCAATAGGCACATTCATACAAGTCTAACTGGCATGGAACCTGAATTCACTTAAAATGCTCGAGGGTATTAAATACGTGGACGTTCGGAAGTGAGCAGCGGAGATTGGCGCGCCGACCTACATAATTGATGGCGGCGAAAAACATCCGCGCGACGGGAGATTAATGATGGGAGCGTGGCCCGGACCAGCTGCCGACCCGGCTGCTTACATACGTTTTACATAAAATACACAAAAACTGTATCGACGGGCGGTGTTAGCGATTAGGGTTATGAAACTGTACGGTTTCATGACTCTGTGCTGTATTGCGTGCATTCCATATATATATGCAGTGCATACCCTGGGTTTTTCAACAATCTGGAATATAGCCACCGTATTGGAATATTCGTCCTATACCCCAATTGGTCTTAAAATTTAAAAAAAATCAGCGATCTGTTTATTTTCAACATTACTGCAAAACAAAATGTATTGTTTTTGCGATTAGGAGCGATGCACTTTTTGTTTTTATTATTGTCCTAATTATAATCCTGAGTGCTGGCTACGCTTGGATTAAACGTTTATTTAGGGGATCGAGATTAAAAGTGTTTTGTTGTTATTGCTTGTTGTAAATTTCGTGTAAATTATGTTTAAGATATATACATACTAACTGTGACTGTCACTTCGTCCGGATTCGTCCCACCGAGTGGGATACGTACCATACTTTCAGCTTTTGATTGCCCACTGCTGGACATAACACTCCTCTAGTGCTTTCCATCTGGTTTCAGGTGACTCGTATTTAGCGCTTTCAGCTGACTTTAATTTGTTCATACTTCATGGTGGCACATTGGGTGAACTGTTGACTTCCAATCTGGAGGGTGCAGGTTCAAATCCCACTACGTACTAATATATTTTCGAAGTTTGGCAATTATATGTAGGTAAGTTTATCCGACTGGTAAAGGAAAACATCGTGAGGAAACCTGCGTACACCTATGAAGAATTCAAAGGGTGTGCGTGAAGTCGTGATCATCAATCTGCCTTGATAAAAGAAACGTGCAATAGGCACATTCATACAAGTCTAACTGGCATGGAACCTGAATTCACTTAAAATGCTCGAGGGTATTAAATACGTGGACGTTCGGAAGTGAGCAGCGGAGATTGGCGCGCCGACCTACATAATTGATGGCGGCGAAAAACATCCGCGCGACGGGAGATTAATGATGGGAGCGTGGCCCGGACCAGCTGCCGACCCGGCTGCTTACATACGTTTTACATAAAATACACAAAAACTGTATCGACGGGCGGTGCTTGCGATTAGGGTTATGAAACTGTACGGTTTCATGACTCTGTGCTGTATTGCGTGCATTCCATATATACAAATATGCAGTGCATACCCTGGGTTTTTCAACAATCTGGAATATAGCCACCGTATTGGAATATTCGTCCTATACCCCAATTGGTCTTAAAATTTAAAAAAAATCAGCGATCTGTTTATTTTCAACATTACTAAAGGCAAAACAAAATGTATTGTTTTTGCGATTAGGAGCGATGCACTTTTTGTTTTTATTATTGTCCTAATTATAATCTCTGTAGGTACAGTGCACTCGCTACTGATTGCGTGTGTATTAATTTGCTATTTTTGTTGCCCTATGTTAATATAGTAATATACTATATCTTATCGCGTTAAATGGAGCCGAATCATTCATAATCACGTTGCTCGCTTCATGTCATAGTGACATAGTAGTATGCTCGTGCTTTTAAATGTTGTTCCCTTTTAATTTAAAAGTGCCATTACGCTTAAGGTCAAAATTTTAATGAATTATTTTATGTCATAAATATATCAATAAGTCAACGTATGTGTCAAGCGGCCCCGACAGTTAATTAGTATATTGTTTATCGGGAAAGTTTACTTACAACCGGTACTTACCGATTTAATTCTTCCTAGCAGGTCTTACATCACCATATAATACTCTATTCAATTATGGGCACACGACATAACCCTGACACCTCAAGCTTAGTTAAAGTCCTTCAGTATTATATAAGAAATACAAATTTCATATTAAATAGTCCCCAGCTTATCTCAGCAAAAGCAACGTTAACTCAGAAGTAAAGCATTTTCTGTGAAAACTTATGTTTTATGTTGATTTTAAATGAAGCCGCTTGTTATAAAACTGCTTTTTAAGATTATATCTCGAGCAGGTCTTGTAGCCGAGGCTGGCCCTTGTTTATTTTCTTGAAAGTAATCTGTTTATCTAGTTCGTGGAGCAATTTTTTCACAATCTTAGGGCTGCGTCTATTTGCGTTACATTTTCATATAGCTGAGAATTAAGATGAATAAGAGTTCATAATGGAACATACTGGTAAACAACACTTTGTTGACCTGTAGAATGACCACTTACAAAGCACTGATAGATAGATACATATAACAATAGACATATAAAATATATAACTTTATAGTTAGAGAAAAAGTGGTACTTGATATGAAGTTTAAGTAACAAGAATTCTCGTATTAGACTGTTCTGAACAAAATTAATTACAGTACTAAACGATTGGATGAACCAAGAAAACCTTCGCAATCAAAACCAAACTCATTCATTCTGCCAAAACGACTGTAGTCATCACTGCAACTTGCTTGTTAGTGGTAAACGGTCGCTTATTTCGCTTACTCTGCGATGAATTTAATACGCAAATTTTGTTTCAAATACTTGATACTTGGCTTTACAAAAAGTTGAGTCGACAATCATTATACGAAATGTTCGCCTTAATTTTATATTTTACACAAACACTACAAACAGTTATAAAAGAAGGTTATGTTAACGCTTGACATTATCTGGCGGGTTGAAAATGCTTTATGAATTGCACTTTAGTTCCTAGAATCCATAACAATCGTTTCTCGAAATCGTCGTGGTCAGTAATTGAGCTCTCAGTGGGACCATTAAAAACAATTGACTTTGGAGAACGGCGGTCAAATATTTACATCCCTTTTGCAGTTGTCAATAAGTGTTGCATTAAATTATTCAATAAAACAGCCTGTTACATTCAAGTGTAGATAGTGTATTTTTAACACAGTAATTCTTATAGAAAAATCAAAAATGATGTTATTTGTGAAAGAACTAAAGTTTTTTTTTATTCTCTATAGGCAGATATTTGACCGCCATCTCACCTGATGGTAAGTGATGATGCGGCCGAGGATGGATCGTGCCTGCCTAGAAACAGCCTAAAGTTACCGAAATAGCCCGCCGGATGACCAAGTTGAAGTGACAGTGGGGCCGGTCACTTATGTCGCCGAACCGGTGGCCGTTGTAGCTGTTTTATGTCCAGGAGTAAACGCAAAATCCATCACACGGGTTCATGCGAATTGATGATGATATTCGCATAACGGCATAATGTGCATTCCGAAGCATGGAAGGATTCAAGGTGACGACCATTACGAAAGCTGCATGACCTCAACTGAAAGTTTAGCATTAAATTTATTAAAATAATATTTTGTTACAAATAAAATAAAGACACTATTAATTTCCTTGTTTAAAAATCAGTTCTAATATTGTAAAACAACATACATGACCGACCACCGAGCAATAAATAAAATAAAAATAAAATAAGATTTATTGCTAAGTAAAAACAACACAAATATTTAAAGTATAACATAAAGAACTAAAAACTTAAGCAAAAGGAACCAATCTCAGCATAAACTAGGCTCGGTAGCCCAGCACTGGTTTTCAGACTGGATCTTACAGTTGGTCGGCCGGTGGGAAATGAGGAAGGGCAATTGAACAATGGGATGGCATTATTAAATATGAAGTTATTATAGTATTATACTATTTACAGCCTTAACTTCCCATGCAGACCTCCTCTAATGTGATTCATGAATGTGATGAAGTTACCCACCTTCCTGGTTCAATGGCTTTTGGCAAGGCGTCAGGGTCTGCATATCTATTCAACAGGTTGTTCCACGACGCAAGGTGGCCGTTACCCATCCATCTTTACCTAGCACTCGTAAATGAAATGTACCTATAATGCAAACTTCCGCTATCCAATTACGAGATTACAGTCATGGACTGTCAAAAACTTTGGCAATATTACGAGTATCGCGACCAAAGTTGCTGCATGGAATTCCCATCGTATTTTGGGTGAAATTGATACCTTCCATGAAGATTTCAATTTCACCCAAAATACAATCCCTGGCTTGAAGTGGAAATGGTCTGAATCATATTGAAACTTGGTAGGTTGAAACTATTTTCTAAACCTTAAGTGAGAATATCGGCTTAAAGTTTATTCGCAGTATAGTCGCAGTTCGTTTAGAATCAAATCCATTTGTAATAAATAACGACTCGGATTTAGTTCCTCAATTTGGTTTTCATCCAATCCTGGTGGTTTTATCGGTTACACTTCAAATGAGGAGGTTACTCAAATAGCTATTTAATTATTTCTATTTACCTAGCTAAAAACTTTATTTGCTTTTTAGTTTATGGTAGTTTTAGTCAATTCAACTTTTAGTTTATTTATTTGTATGCTATGTATGAGATCCTGAAAAATTGTTAAATTCCATTATCTAGAAATTTCGTTTAACCTTTAAACGAAATACAGGTTATTGATTTATAGGATAACTGTTACGGCGAAAAATAGGTGAGATTGAGATAAAAAAACACAAATAACCAGGTAACCTTCAGGCTACTTCTGGCGCTAAAATTCTAGATAATATTTTCGAACAAAAACCAAACCATTGGCTCGTAGTTTATCTTACCAAATAAGGAACAATGACCTGTTCATCGTCCAAGGTTGATGAGCAAAGGACCAAAACTCTTCACTGATTGCTTTGTTGTAAATGTTCGAGTTAAATTAAAGTATTTTCATTATTAAAAACAGTCAGCCCTGCACCATTGTTCTGCCGGTCTGTGACGTTGCGGCAAAGTTTGATTGCAATGCGTTTCACTTTGACGTTATCGTTACGGTGCAACCACAGATTTATATACAACCAAAATATAAATTGTTTTCAACATTTACCAACATAATAATTAATGGAACAGTCATCATCATCAGCTCATTAAATGTCCTCACCGTGGGTAAGAGCCTACGTATAGGGTGTTTAGGCCTTAGTCGTCCACGCGGGCCCAGTATGGATTGGACGACTTCACACACAACCTTCGAATCTCTTCGCAGACGTGCATGAGGGTTTCCTCACGATGTTTGCTTCACCGTAAGAGCGTCGGATAACGTACATATATTTTCGAAAATACATTGGTACGTGTCGGATTTGAACCTCAGCCCTCCCGGTAGGAAGGCGACAGTCCACACCACTGAGCTACCGACGCTCATCGTATGGAACAGTATCAACACAATAATTTAATGTTTATAACTTTAATATGTCGCAATACTCTGTCTTGGTTTTAAGTAATCGCCTACACCGAAAGAGTGGGCACGCGGGTGATCGAACGTCACAGAAGGGACAAGTGATAATAGGGACCTTGAAAAAGAGATAACCAATAATTCATCATGATAATTATGTAAAAATATAAATCATCATCACAGCACAAAGTTCATCTTTTTCCAGCAGGAGTCAATTGTTTTTGTTGGGTATGTTAAACCAAGCGTAGTGCGCTAACTCTAAATCTATGGTGATACCGGCCATATTTGACGACCCATTTTGTGTAGCGGTTGAGACGTTGATTACTACGGGTTCGATCCCCGGGCAGTACAAACATTTGTGTGCATGAACATGTCTGTTTGTAATGGTCTGGGTGTTTTCATGTATTTACAAAATAAAAATGTGTATAAGTATCCGTTGTTTAGTACCCATAATAAAGGCTTCACGCTTAACTTGGGGCTAGATGGCGCTGTGTGAATGTCAGTGGAGTGGACTAGCAGTGGTGAAAAGGTTTTTATGAATGAATCAATAGTGTCGAATCTGTGCATAAAGTTGAAATAACTAACCTTTTTATACGGCCTGATTTTAAAAGCTTTTTATAGTTACGCTATCTATGTGGCTTTTATGTGACTGAAAAGGAATGGTTACAGTTAAAAGGCGTTCGTATATTATCGTATACTATATTAAGCGTTTATGTAGAGAGTTAATGGTCTAGAAGATGAATGAATGATTTCAGTGAGTAGAGACTTTTAAAGGCGGTTACTTTTAAATTGTAGTGCCCTCATTAAAGCGATGAAGTTTTCACAGATTGTGTTTTAAGTTTAAACTGATACTCGTAAGCCGAGCGGGTTACGAACTTGTTAAATTTACACTCGTTTAAGTTCTCTGATTCGTCTAACACTTTTTAAAATAATAATTGTTCAATGAAAAAAATGTTTGGCAATGTCATTATTATACAAATATCCCTATTGTCTTGCTTTGGNGGACGACTTCACACACAACCTCTCTCACTCGAATCTCTTCGCAGACGTGCATGAGGGTTTCCTCACGATGTTTGCCTTCACCGTAAGAGCGTCGGATAACGTACATATATTTTCGAAAATACATTGGTACGTGTCGGGATTTGAACCTCAGCCCTCCCGGTAGGAAGGCGACAGTCCACACCACTGAGCTACCGACGCTCATCGTATGGAACAGTATCAACACAATAATTTAATGTTTATAACTTTAATATGTCGCAATACTCTGTCTTGGTTTTAAGTAATCGCCTACACCGAAAGAGTGGGCACGCGGGTGATCGAACGTCACAGAAGGGACAAGTGATAATAGGGACCTTGAAAAAGAGATAACCAATAATTCATCATGATAATTATGTAAAAATATAAATCATCATCACAGCACAAAGTTCATCTTTTTCCAGCAGGAGTCAATTGTTTTTGTTGGGTATGTTAAACCAAGCGTAGTGCGCTAACTCTAAATCTATGGTGATACCGGCCATATTTGACGACCCATTTTGTGTAGCGGTTGAGACGTTGATTACTACGGGTTCGATCCCCGGGCAGTACAAACATTTGTGTGCATGAACATGTCTGTTTGTAATGGTCTGGGTGTTTTATATGTATAATATGTATGTATTTACAAAATAAAAATGTGTATAAGTATCCGTTGTTTAGTACCCATAATAAAGGCTTCACGCTTAACTTGGGGCTAGATGGCGCTGTGTGAATGTCAGTGGAGTGGACTAGCAGTGGTGAAAAGGTTTTTATGAATGAATCAATAGTGTCGAATCTGTGCATAAAGTTGAAATAACTAACCTTTTTATACGGCCTGATTTTAAAAGCTTTTTATAGTTACGCTATCTATGTGGCTTTTATGTGACTGAAAAGGAATGGTTACAGTTAAAAGGCGTTCGTATATTATCGTATACTATATTAAGCGTTTATGTAGAGAGTTAATGGTCTAGAAGATGAATGAATGATTTCAGTGAGTAGAGACTTTTAAAGGCGGTTACTTTTAAATTGTAGTGCCCTCATTAAAGCGATGAAGCCAGTTTAAACTGATACTCGTAAGCCGAGCGGGTTACGAACTTGTTAAATTTACACTCGTTTAAGTTCTCTGATTCGTCTAACACTTTTTAAAATAATAATTGTTCAATGAAAAAAATGTTTGGCAATGTCATATTATATACAAATATCCCTATTGTCTTGCTTTGTGGGAGGTCGGTTCCTAATGTTTCGCCATTTTGTCTCCTTACAGACGTGAAATCTAACGCGGTAGCGTGAGTTTCTTTTATGTCGTCATTTCAGAAAATAAAGAAATATGTTTTTTACAGTTAATTATGTATTAGCTTATTACATATACTTATCTTACTAGAAAGCCTAATTGTAATACTGTTTGAAGTATCTTTCAGTTCGCTTTGAATGAGAATGTACTGCTCGTAAGCTTATCGGAGTAGTAATCCGCTTAGTATTAATAAGGCAGACAAAGCAACCAGAAATAGCGCTAGCATGGTAGGTACTTTTGTTTGGGATACGTATTCGGCAGAATTCGGCAAATGTTGACGATATAGATATTTTTATTTACCATAAACATGTGTCATTATAGCATGTGACATTAATTCATATGTGCCCGCGTCTTTCGCCCTGCAGCCCGTTGGACCGACGACTTGCGAAAGGTCGCTGGTGGAGCCTGGATGAGAAATGCGGAGGACCGGGATATCTGGCGCAAAATGGGGAGGCCTATGTCCAGCAGTGGACTGCGATAGGTTGAATAGATAGATAGATAGCGTCTTTTATAATAGGTCTAAAATAATGAAAAGAAGGTGATTAATAGCCATCTTCATTTCATCATTTCACAATTCCCAATGATTCAAAAGCAGCACAGTGCAATTAGCTAGCTTTTGATATGGTGGGTTTTAATGTTTTTAACTTATAGTCACCCTTCAATGCAGAACGTAGAATAACTAGTAACTTTAAATATATCTATTGATGTCCTTTAAAATACAATAACTAGAAATATACCTTTCCAATTAACTGCTCTAATAATTCCCTCAAAAATAGTATATTTGCTTTTTTTAAGGAGTTTAGTCACATTTTGCTTTTCTCGCTTCACGTTTAATTGATGTATAACTCACACATAGTAACTCGTTTAATATTTGTAAGTAACATCCCATTTGTTGACAGCCATCTCTTAAAACAAGATTACAATAGTATTTCTACACCTATTCTGGTACAAAAATGCCGGCGTATCATTAATAGTAATACTGTTTAAGAGACAACAGACAACAGGCGTATCCCATCTTAATAAAATGGCATATTTCAACGGCGAGCGTACGTCAAATTGTGGACATAACACAACCTTAAAAGGTCCAAAGGAATTCATTAATAAAATGTCATGGTGAATATTGAAATATTGACGCGGGGCGGGCGGGACGGTCATTTATTAAGTGTTCCCGGGGCCGAGGGCGGGGGAGGGTCAACGGTCCACTGAGAGTACATGTTTAGTGGAACGCTTTTTTAATTGTAATAGGTCGTTTTTAAAGGAAGTATCCGAGCATATGTAGCCTATGAACTTATATAATATTCCAGATAGTATGTTATTTTTATTTTCGGAAGATGCTTTCAATACTAATTTTAATTATATTTTGATAAATTTTATTATATTCAATTTATTTTACTTTGATAAAAAAATATTTTGTTAAGTTTTACTATGTTTTTTTTTTATTTTGATAATTTGTATTGTACGAGTATCTTGTATGATTTAAAAAACAAATAAATGAATTTTATTATTATTATAACTAATAGCCTTTTACTCGTAGTATTTCACAGGGAAAGTAACTTTGAATCTCTATAGAAAAACTGCACTCATTGTGATTACTTAACGACACGTCTACGACAGAATCAACAGTGACCTAAGCTCAATGAGAGCGTCGGTGGCTCATTGGTGTGGAGTGGCCTTCCGATCTGGAGGATGCAGGAACACATCTCGTCAAAATATATTTTTAGGAGAAAGAGTAAGACTTAAATAATGTAAGAGTTATTGCTACTATTATTATATAAACATAAAACAGAGAGAGTATTTATGATGTTATTTATTTCCTTTATTTTATATTATTCACCCCCCTACTGTTTTGCCCCATGCGCGGAGCACTAACATAATATTATAATAATTAATTTACAAAATAATCTTAAACTAAAAAGAGTACGGACCATGAGTCTGTAGATGTAATTTTATTAATAAAAAAAACACATCTCGTCACGTTCTAATGACCGTTTGAATTTACGAAATTATATGTACGTTTATACGTCGCTATTACGGTGAGAGAGAACATCGGGAGTAAACCTGCGCCTGCGAAAAGGTTGTGCGTGAAGGCGACCCATCCTCACTGGGCCCGCGTGGACTACTATGGCCTATAAACAATATACAGGTAGGCTTGTGGTCCTCGGTATGGACGTACATGAGCTGATGATGACGATTGATTGAGAAGCTCAATGCTGACACGTAGTAACAGTGCTTAAGCATTTAAAAAGTAATTATAGAATGCATTTGTAAAAAATGCCTCAACTTAATCCACTGTTTAACATTGACCCAGTTGTTTTTAAGTGCATTAGGTACTTCTCATTATTTACCACCAGCAAAAATGTATGCTACAGTATATGATACGACGCCGCTTCCCAATTTCTGCGATGAGGGTGCCGTGTGATCCGGATTGATTTCACAGACGCGACGCGCCTTTGATCCCCGGTGGTGCTCGTTAATTGGTGTCCCGCATTAGTGATGTGCCAACATGGAAAAGAAATAAATTGGCCAAGTGTGAGACGGACTCACCTGTGGAGGATTCAGCAGCTTGTAACATAAAATAAAATAATGTTTTGTTACTTAGGCACTTATTACAGCTTTATTATGAGTAAATAGTGGTTCAACGTTTCCATAAGTGTCAAGAATAAAATACGGTTATAGCGGTTCCAGAATACATAAACTTACAAAGTTTGATTAGTTTATATAGTTAAGAGTAAAGTGTGACATACGGACGGGCAGAGAGACATGACGAAACTATAAGGATTCTGTTTTTTGACATTTGGCTGCGGAACCCTAAAAATTGATCTAACCCGGGTTCAAGCTCAACTCGGCTTGAATACGCGTTACGGTTCTTTAGTTAACCTATTAACCGCCGGGATTCCAGATACAATAGAAAATCTATTGTGTATATATGCAACCGTGGCGGTTAAAGGGTTAACTACGTTGAGGAGTTAACGTTATTATGAAATGCTGACCAATTTTTCCCTCAGCTCCGCATTGATACATATTTTTATATTTTTGTATAACGTATTCGAATTTCGAAAAGACATTGGTCCGATGCGGGATTTGAACCTGCGCCCTCCATATCGGAAGGCAACAGTTCACACCAAAGAGCCGCCGACGCTACTTTACAAAGAGAATGACGTCACTGAGCCCCCAGAGATGTAAACACGGAGCCATCCCCAATTACTATGCATAATACGCGCCGCCTTTTCCACAAAAAGTGTAACAAAGTTGTCACGGCCGCCATTATACTCGGCCGAAACTAGCGCCATTGTATCGCGGGCCCCCCACGGCATCGATTCCACTACATATTATCAGAGATTAAATACATTTCCATACTAATTCACATGACATTAAGACACCATTACGACACAATTCAACTGTAATTTGGTATTCCCATACAACTTTAATGTTGATGGTTCAAAATGGTGATAGTCGAACTAGCTTTTGCTTACGGTGTCGCTAGCGTTAATAAGTATTATTTTTCATCCCCTATTTTGTCCCCTTAGGGGTAGAATTTATCAAAGTTTTTCTTCGGAAATACCTCATAGTGGCTTTATGCATGCAAAGATTCAGCTTGATCAGTTTAAAATTGACAAAGTTTCATAGAAACTTTCATCTCCTATTTTATCCCCGTAAGGACAGTATTAATGAAAATTCTTTCTTACCGGATGCCTTCGTCATAACATCTACCTGCATGCCCAATTTCAGCTAGATGCGTCCAGTGGTTTGGGCTGTGCGTTATTAGACCACTATTTCAGTTAGTCACTTTTGAGTTCGATATAGATAGGTCATCATCAGCTCATTAAACGTCCCCACCGAGGGC
The DNA here is from genome assembly GCA_019425675.1 of Leucinodes orbonalis. Lineage (NCBI taxonomy): Eukaryota > Metazoa > Arthropoda > Insecta > Lepidoptera > Crambidae > Leucinodes > Leucinodes orbonalis. The sequence goes on from PQWD01010398.1 coordinate 82,999, forward strand.
ATGAGCCTACCCGTAAAGGGCGATAGGCCTTAAGTCGTACACGCAGGCCCAGTGCGGATTGGCCGACTTCACACACAACCTTTGATCCTCTTCGCAGGCATTTAGATAGATATAATTATTAATTACACACAAAGAAAGATACAAATTTATTACTAAAAGAAAATTATGCAATTTAGATCATTTGTCTAATGGCGTTACCAATTAAAATTTACCATAAAACATAACAAATGAGTGCAAAATTTTACTATTGAGCACACAATAACGATCCAATTGGCGTGTTTTAAAATTAGCAGAATTGCGGCCCAGACCGGCGGACAATAATAAAAACAAATTGTACAAAGTTTTATCGTCCAGGAAGGATCCGATGAACCCTCTGTTTATCGTCCGCTGTGTCCCCGAGAAGTGATGGGGAAATTTTGCGATTGCGCGCTGGACGCCCCACTTTGTGATAAGTTTGATGTGGAAATTTGGTGTTTATTTGCGAAACCTTAAAGCGGTTCTGTTGGGTTTGGCTCGCAGTTGGATCGAATGTTTGGCAGTCTTGTCAGGGGTACCGAAAGTATACTGGGATAGAACAGATTCTTAGTAGCGGAGGACCGGAATATCTGGCGCATAAAGGGGACCTACGTCCAGCAGTGGATTGCGAAAGTATGAAGAGAGAGCGAGAGGATGATATGAAAATATTTGTGCAAAACATTGTCGAGAACTTGTTTTATTGTAAGAAATAAATAATTAATTTAAAGATATACAAAAACCGATTACTTATGTATTTCCTTAACTTATTCCGTTTTAGTAGATTCATAATACATATTGAACGAATCAACCTACCCGTATAGGATGTATAGACCTTCTAAGTGTCCACGCGGGCCCAGTGCGGATGGCCGACACACTCCACATATATATTTTTTAAATCATTTATAGGCAGACATTTGACCGCCATCTCACCTGATAGTAAGTGATGATGAGGCCTAGAATGGATCATGCCTGCCTAGAAACAGCCTATTAACTCTTGCCTTGAAGACGGCCAGGTTGTAATGATTGGGGAACACATATATATTGCCTCCTGCAAAGAGTTACATTCCTTTGCGGTGCGTATTATGAACGAGGCACCATAGCGCGCTGTGCGGATAATTGGCATGTCAACCACGTAAGGATGGAACGCTCGCCGCGTCTTGTATCCCGATGGTGAAAAGGGCTGGTGGAATTAACTCGTGTAATTCCATCTCACACTCACCGAAATGTTGCCTGTAAAAAACCGACATCCGTGCAACTCTACGACGATGCTCGAGGCTTTGCAGCTTAGCGTCAGTCAGCGGAGGGTCGCAAATGAGACATATAATTAGAAAAAAATGAAAATACATTGGTGCATTGCGGGATTTGATCCTGCAGCCTCCAGATTGGAAGAAAACAGTCCACACCAATGAGCTATCGACGCTTAAATTATCTCACTATTTAATAATTTTAGGAACTCCGTTGTATCGTTGTCATCAATAAATATAAAAATAGTCAATTTACGAGTTTTATTTCAAGAGACATTTGTTTATTTATTAACAGAAAACATTTATCCTTTTTTTCTATAGACGTCCTATTTTTTTCTTTCAACTTTTATCAAAGGTTGCATGCAATAGATGAAACCGCTTTTAAGCCAGAGCTTTCGCATTTAGTAATATTATAGAACTGGCTTAAAAATTTAAACTATTCTAGTTACTGGCTTCGTATGCTAATACTGGTTGTAATGTAACTGTACACCTACAGGTTTACAGGACGTGTGTGGGTCTCATTAAATTGCGTAGGGTTTTGTTAACAAGGGCCATCTTGGTCGCAAACTGACCCCTGTCGGTCCGCAAACATGTTTCCGCGAATTGACAAGGGAGACACAGGACGAATATATAATGTTGTAAATATGCCTAAATAAGTAGACGGCTCATTGGATGGTAAATGACACGCCTATCTTTTATCAATTTCATCATCATCATATAAATAAAATTCCTTTCAATTACTTCAGTTCTTGCATCATTTTACTATGCTCTTTTGAGATTTTTGTCTCGGCTATGTTGACAGATGCCAGCAAAATGTCTTAATATTTCATACAAAACTAGCCGAAAATGACACACTTTTGCTGTCAGCGAGATTCCGCCCATATTTTTATACGTCTATGGCTAATATTTGTTAAAGTTTAAGGAAGTCATACTCCCCGAGTAAGCGGTGCAGTAAAATGTATCTATAAAGTAAAAGCTATAAAAAAGTATTTGCGCAAAAATAAACAAAACTATCTCTGGCCAATATTAATAAAATACACAGACGATAAAACGGAATGAAGGATGCCAAGGCAATAAACCCGGTATTCGGGCACTGCCACTCGTTATTTTTACTACTCAATCGGAATGCTTTAACTGCTCGGAACGTGGCTGAATGTGATTTGTGAATAGTGTCAGTAACAGTGTCTTCAATAGGTAAGAACTTACAAGATTGTAATATAAACTCGTGTTGTTGCGTATTGTAATGAAGTACTGTATTAAAAAACGTTTCAAGTTTAGTCTGAGAAATATGGCGTAAGAGAATCTGGATATTCGATATTATTTTATATACCTAGTCACTTTTTTTGAGCTAATAATATCTTTCCGAAAATCTGCATCCCTGTAAGAGATTTTTGCAAAAGCTACACAGTTCCAATGCGTGTTCGCCGGTTTTCTTAACATTATATCTAGTAAATAATTTATATTTATTGCTTTACTACTAAAATGCTCAGATTAACTTCGAGCTAAAATGAGTCATAATATTATCAAAATGTTGTGGCTTTATACGGCCTCAACAATGTCTTATTCACACGGTCTGGCAAGCGTTACGTAATAAAAAAGAATGTCGTAGACTATGAATTATTACATCTGTGGATTCCCGCATGTTCCCGCGGTAACGAGTGACAGCTGTCAGT
>PQWD01010399.1:0-31676 GCA_019425675.1 Leucinodes orbonalis
GGTTCCGGGTTCGATGACGTTTTTGAAGCACTGGTGGCGTATCCACCTTTATATATACAGAATATCATTGCTTATACCCCGTAATTTTATTAGCTACAGTGCCCTCTTCCCGGAACATAGAAGTGCAAAACACTCCTATTTCACGGGATGATATCTGACACTGCGATGGTACCTACCTAGAAGACTCAGTACCGAGTCTACCACCTAGTAAATGATATATAATGATGACATAATGATAAGGAATAGCGAAAACAGAAACATAGGTGAGGAATTAGAAGCATATGCAATTCAAAATCACTTTGAAAACATCATCTTTGAGTTAATACCACAGATTTCCCAATACAGGAGATGGGGCAAGCCGCGTTTAAAATGCGACAAATGTAAGCTCAACGAGCATACACTGGCTGCCAGTTTACGCTGTGTGAGACGAGTCAAGATGCACGAATTTTAGAAGAAACTACCGTTTTTTTTCCAAAATGCCATCCTGTGCAATTGTACATGCCATCATCGCAATGAATCAGTAAATTTACCAAGAAATATGATAACTTTTTACAGGTAAGAACCGAAAAGAAATTGCGACACTGGGACTGCCTATAAACTTGGCGGCTTGTCCAGTCTAATTGTATATTCGGATGTCTGTGGTTAATACCTTGTCAAAAATCATATCCATCATAATATTTTCAAAAGTATTTGAACATCCCTTGAAAATCAGGTAATTTAAAAGTTTCTTAGTTTAAATGTTTTCAAAAACAGTAATTGTGCATCGATTGTTACTACCAGTGGCTAATTATCTACCACTTCTTATCGAGTAGGTATAGTCAAATTATTATAGCAATCAGATCAACCCTGATGTCAGAGTTTATCAAAACCGCCATACTAGCAAATGTATACTCAAAATATCTCTTATCAACTTAGATAAGCAATTTAGGTTTGTTGATTATCTTAGCTAATCAAATAATAATATCTGATAGATCAAATACTATGTCGCTTTGGCCACAAGCCTGTGCCATATAAATTTTCCCGACATGGGAGGTTAATTAATTTCCATAAAAATAATAATAATCATTATAAAAATAGTTTTTTGCTCTCATAATAATACATTCATACAATGGTGGGTTCAAAGAAATTTATTACTAATACTTTTGAGAAAAGAACTGAACGCTTATATTTATATATAAGTATATATTTGTCGGTCAATAATGAATACAGTTACTAAACGAAACGAAGCACGAATCTGATACTTGATCAGCATCGTCGCGATAACGTTGGTATTTCGCTTACTTCGTGCTACGACAGAGCCTAGCGGAAGACGGCAGCCTAGTCAGGAGTATTATTTCTCTGTCGTTGAGTACAGACCTCCTAGCTAGGAACTGTTACGCGTTTCGTTTATTTAATTTTGTAACTATTTGATTTTGTATTGTTAGTTACAATAAGAGTTTTTTTTTTTGCGAACTGACTACTGCTATTGGCCGAAGATGGCTTTACAGCTTCACCGGGCAATTGGCGAGCGCAGATGGCTCTCAGCCTTACTACAATAAGACTGTTAAATCAAGTTACTGTTTTTATTTGCTCGATTTACCCTATTCACGCCTAAGAAGACCATATTCCGTCATATTTATGTCAATCCTAACCAACTCACCCTTGAGAAGGTATATACTGCAGTGCAACTTTCAGTTCAGTATCTTCAAGGATTATTTTGTCGCCCCATAGTTGTTTCCAGGCTCAGTTTGGTGAACGGGAAAACGTCTTCATTGGGCACGCCTTCAGCTAATGATATCATCTGTTTGCCCATCTTGTAGGCCACGGTTGCTGTAAACAAAAAAACTAATTAAGTCCCATTGTAAAGCTTAGGCTTTCTTTTTCTTTGTTATTGGTCTGTAATACACCAAGCGAGCCAAATGCGGTTTGGCAAATTTACTATACTAAGATAGTGGTCGGGACAATGTTATGTTACAGAATGTACGGTCAGAACGCTCACCTGATGGTTAAGTGATACGCCCGATCATGACAGAGTGGCATTGAAGAAAAAAATAACAAATGATAGACAGTTATTATTCTCCATCAATGCCGCACTGCGCCCGTCACCGAGACAACAGATGTTAGGTCTCTTATACCCGGTAATTTCACTAGCTACAGTGCCCTCATCCCGAAACTTAAAAGTGCATAACACTCCTATTTCACGGGACGATATCTGGCACTGCGGTGGTATCTACAAACACGACTCAGTATTTATACTATCACCTAGTAAAATGCTACCCAGGGTAAGGTGAGACATAATAAATCTATACTAATATATAAAGCTGAAGAGTTTGTTTGTTTGTTTGTTGAACGCGCTAATCTCAGGAACTACTGGTTCGATTTGAAAAATTCTTTCAGTGTTAGATAGCTTATATATCGAGGAAGGCTATAGGCTATATATCATCACGCTACGAGTAATAGAAGCGGAGCAGCAATGAATAATGTTAAAAAATCGGGGGTATTTTTTCATACTTGGAGCTTCCGCTGCGTACGCTGAGTAAACGGTTAAAGTTTCACAAAAGTCATGTATGAGAGTATTGTTCTACTTTTAAAGGTCTACAAAAAAGTCCGCGACAGCATATGTCTATCTTTTAAGGTAAGCTCACATATTTTTTACATATTTATGTTTTACATATTTTTTGCTAAAAAAAATCTGAAATTGACCCCGAAACCTTTAAAGTTGGAGGGAGGGGAAATCCTATGTATAGTGATAAATGTAAGTAGCGTGTTATCCCGAATTTAATACGAGCGAAGCCGCGGGCAAAAGCTAGTAATTAATAAAATAAATATCCACTGACATTCACACAGCGCCATTTAGCCCCAAGTTAAACGTGAAGCCTGTATTATGGGTATTGTACAACGGATAACCATACTTATATACGTTTTTTTTGTAAATACATACATATTATAGATAGAAAACACCCAGACCATTACAAACAGACATGTTCATGCACACAAATGTTTGTACTGCCCGGGGATCGAACCCGGAACCCTTGGTGATGCGTCGACGTCTCAACCGCAACACCAAATTGGAGAAATAACTTATCTTTATTTAATAGATAAATAATATACAAATGTTAGGAGAATTGATAGTTTACGATAACGCTCTGATTATACGGTACTGGTTTAACTTTTCCGGTATAGGCAAGAATTTCGTGGAGATAAGTGAAACATAAGTATGTAAAATATATTTAATTATCTGCCGTCATGTACTAAAAAGAGCGTCGGTGGCTCGGTATTGTGGACTGTCGCCTTCCTACCGGGAGGGCTGAGGTTCAAATCCCGACACGTACCAATGTATTTTCGAATTTTCGAAAATATATGTACGTTATCCGACGCTCTTACGGTGAAGGAAAACATCGTGAGGAAACCTTCATGCACGCCTGCGAAGAGATTCGAAGGTTGTGTGTGAAGTCGTCTAATCCGCACTGGGCCCGCGTGGACGACTAAGGCTAATCACCCTAACGGTAGGCTCGTGCCCCTCGGTGGGGATGTTTAATGAGCTGATGATGATGATGTACTCAAAATCTTAATGAATAGATGCACCATAATCTTCCTATTCCGACTTAAGTATTAAATAGTAAATTTACCACCGCAGGGTCAGATATTGTCCCGTAAAATATGAGTGTTTTTCACTTTTGTCTTCCGGGATAAGAGCACTGTAGCTAGTGAATTACCGGGTATAAGAGACCTAACATCAGCGTAGAGACTAGGGCGGTATTGAGATAGGATACCTCCATAGTCAGACGTATCGTTCAGTTCACGACCCATTTGGTGTTGCGGTTGAGACGTCGACTGCAACACTAAGGGTTCCGGGTTCGATCCCCGGGCAGTACAAACATTTGTGTGCATGAACATGTCTGTTTGTAATGGTTTGGGTGTTTTCTATGTATAATATGTATGTATTGACAAAAAAATGTATATAAGTATGTTTATCCGTTGTTTAGTACCCATAATACAGGCTTCACGCCTAACTTGGGACTAGATGGCGCTATGTGAATGTCAGTGGATATTTATTTATTATTTATTCAGCTGAGCGAAGTGGTTGTTGTTGTTTCGATCAGTTTATAACATGAAAACAACGTAAAAATCGTCTTCATTTTTTTTACGTTTAATTAACGAGACGGTCAGTTCTGTCACCTGGTGATAAGTGATACGTCTGACCGTGACAGATGCAGTGTTAATGGAAATTAATATGTAGTCATTATTTCCCGTCAACACTTGCGCTTGACACTAATTCCTTACAATAAAAATTAGATAATAAATGTTTTGTAAAATTATGTGTGTATGTCGTCCAAACAGCACTGGGCCCGCGTGGACGACTAAGGCCTAAGTACCTTATACGGGTAGGCTCATGCCCCTCGGTGGGGGCGTTTAATGAGCTGATAATGATGATGATGAAAATGTATTATGAATCAAGTATTTTAAATAAAATTTTTTGATTTAATTACAATAAAACCTTAATATATATTTTTATAATATGGAGTCACCCCACTTTTTTACAATGAGCAATATGTCCTCATACTCCTAATCAAGTCGAATGATTCAATGATATTCTGTATATATAAAGATAGATGCCTCAAAAAGGAACCGCCATAGAGAATACAGTTGTAGGCTCTTTAGGTAAATGTACGCTCATTCGAAATATGTGTATGTGTGCTGTCGCTGCATTAGGAACACTTTTTTCAGTTGTTTTGTGAGCATATCACGAATCTATACTTTTTACATCATTGGATCAAGCCTACTCACCGATTTGTCTTGTCAACCCTGGTTCCCTCTTAGCAGCCCTTTTGGTGATGAACCTGCCATAGTCCTGTTCTGTCAATGCGTCATATTGTCCTTTAAAAGGTCCTTTTTCACTATAACACTTGAACATGTCATCACTTGTTTGGGAATAGTACTTAACGGTGTTAAATGAACGTAAGTCATACAACTTTTTGATAGAGTTCAGTTTGGTGATTCTAAATGTCACTAACATTTTTGATATTTTAATAAAACTTTTTGCTTATAAGAAGTTTTCCAATCGGAATTAAAAACAAACTGTTTGAAAGAATTCGAATTTTAAATTTTGTGTTTGGATTATATTTTTTTGTATATTAATATATTTATTTAAATACGAATAAGAATTTAGGTTCACAAATTAAAAAATACGCATTTAAGATATAACCTTTTTTTAAATACTGTATTTTATCAACTAACTGAATCTTAAATTATAATTTTTTGTTTGAAATATGTAGTTTAAGTTATTACTTGTAAACTTTTTTAGTTTTCCGGGTTAGTTTTATTCCACGAATAAAATGGTAGACACTTGTATTTTTCGCCGAGTCTCGAAACAAACTCGCAAATCATCGACTGATTACAACGTCAGAAAATTCACATGTCAATATACGATAGTGATTATACGTTTTTATTCTTCACTAATCTTATCATTGTGTTTAAAACCAAAAAAATACAATAAACTACTTATTGTATGTTTTTGTTGGTAGAAACCAAAACAATGATTACATATTTAAAATTGTGATTGTGTGTCATTATTTTTCTCAAATATAATAAATAAATAAATATCCACTGACATTCACACAGCGCCATCTAGCCCCAAGTTAAGCGTGAAACAATTTATGGGTGCTAAACAACGGACAAACATACTTATATATATATTTTGTAAATACATACATATTTTACATAGAAAACAAACCAGACCATTACAAACAGACATGTTCATGCACACAAATGTTTGTAATGCCCGGGGATCGAACCCAGAACCCTTGGTGTTCCAGTTGACGTCTCAACCACTACACCAAATGGGTGGTCAAAATATATAAATAAATAAATTGAAAATTTAGAATATGTTAAGAATATTCACAATACTTTATTAGAGGTTATTTTGTAGTTTTGTTTGACAGAGGTTATTTTCTCTCTATCGCTATGTCCACACTGTATTCTGCAAATAATGGTTTTTAAATGATGATGAATATGGTAAATAAATCAAATAAAAACAGATAGATAGATAAACACTTTTAATAAAGGGTTCACAAACAGAAAAGGCAGAAATATAGTGGGCAATTAAAGATAATATTATTTTTGAGCCAACAAGTGACAGGTTTTTCCATTAATTAATCTTAGGATGGTAGTCTTTAACACTTACCAATACGTATTGAGCCCGTGTGGTAACGGCCGTATCCTCCATAACTGTGCGGGAAGGCCTGTGCCCTGTGGGACATTAGGCTGTTGATAGCCGACACGAGGGCTGGGGTAAGGTACAAGGACATGGATTTTTTGTGTAAAATTTGGGAGACCTATGTCCAGCTGTGGGCTACATTAGGTTTAAGAGAGAAGTTCTATACTCACTGTTTCATAACCGAGAGCTCCGTCTTGGTGTCGATATTTCGCTTGCACTTGGAGTGTTGGTCACACCCGACCCGGGGAATAATCTGGTAAAAAAAGATATTATAACATATATAAGGATTTCATTTTCAAATAAGTATCCACTGACATTTACACTGCGGTATCTAGCCTCAAAAAGCATAAGGGCATTAGCCTGTAATATGAGGTACTAAACAACGTATAGGTAGATATACTTTTATACCCTGAACCCTAGATGTAGTAGCCAATGTCTCGATTATCCCAATGGGTCGTCAAATAAGAATGTAAAGGAAATAACGAGAGGGTTAAGGGGTATTTTGGCCTCCAGAATTTCACTTATCGATTGAGGTATTGGTACCATACCACTGCAGTGGATACGATGGTGTATTTCACAAACTAAACTTGTGACAAAGTCCGCCGGATCAAATGGGCTGCTCTGCCATGGTCAGGCGTATCACTTACCATCAGGTGAGCGTCCTGACGGTCCTGCCTGAAGGACGCCCGGACCGATGGACCGACGACTTGCGAAAGGCCGCTGGTGGAGGCTGGATGAGAAAAGCGGACGACTGAGATACCAACACGTGTAGCTCTACTGTATTTTATAATATTTTACTACATAGATGGTAGACTCGATACGGAGTCTACCATCTAGTCTAGGTACCACCACAGTGTCAGAGCCGTCCCGTGAAACAGGAGTGTTATGCACTTTTGTGTTTCGGCACTTGAGGGCACTGTAGCTAGTGAACTTACCGAGTATAGAAGACCTAACATCTGTTGTGTCGAGTGTCGGGCGCAGTGCGGCATTGATGGAGGATAATAACTGTCTGACAGTTGTTGGTCTCCATCATTGCCGCTCTGTCATGGTCAGGTCACTTACCATCAGGTGACCGTCCTGACCGTCTTGTACACTTATAATATACATAAAGATTTATATAAAAAAATGGATACCTATCTCTCAGTATCGAGTCTACCAACCAGTAAACGTTTATATAGTTTTTGAATACAGACCTCATCACCCGTTTATAATCGTCCATCATTTCATCAACAGGCTCCATTGGTGTAGGCTCGAAGGTCTTCAGCGCCAAATAAGGTGCACCAGCGCTTACGGCATTGGACATCTTGTAATCAATTAAACCCCTTTGTAAATTTTTAAAATTCCTTTTTTTAATTATTTTACTATCGAGTAGATAGTCAGATTGGTGAGTAGTCAGGAGAAAATATTTATATAGCCTAGACAGCAAAGCCATTTAAACATTAGGTAGGTTAGGTACAAACTGAGAATAATTACTCGAAGTGAAAAAAGTTGAACCCTTGTAGCCAACGCCTCGACCATTACAACATAAAGATCGGCACGAGATGGTGCTAGTTTCATTATTAAAATTTGAATGGCATCTCGAAGTTTAGTTTAGAGATCTAACAACTGTTGTCTCGGGTGACGGGCGCTGTGCGGCATTGATGAAGAATAATATTTCGTCTATTAGTTGTAGGTTCGTTGAATACCGCTCTGTCATGGTCAGGCGTGTCACTTATCATCCGGTGAGCGTTCTGACCGTTCTGTACACCTATTATCATAAAATAAATATAAATAAGTCTATGGAGATAACCGTGACTTTATTCAATAATAACCTAAAGGTATAAATTTATATAACACGCTATAACAAATACTCACCTCATCCCTGTTGGCTTGCATGTCCGCTAGTTTTCGGTTCAAATCCTGTTTGAGTCCCTGCATTAGCACAAAGTCCTTTTCCAAAATTCCCTCCAGCCCTTAAAAGTGCAGAAACTCCAAATTTAAAAGTTATATAGACATTTATTGTTACTAACTTCAATATTAAAATAATTTTATAATAAACTAGCGACCCGCCCCTGCTTCGCACGGGTGCAATGTTGATCGTAAAAGGCACGCTCCCGGCTTCCCCGTCGGCCGGTATCGCCGCAAACCAACCGCAAACGCTACGCACCGCAATTTTTATATATTTAATATCTTCGAAAATGTTCATTTAAATCATATGCTGTAAAGAACTACTTAGATCTTTATTCAACAATGTATTTAAAATATTAAATTGGATAATATACCCCTCCCGCATGCGCACCCCCGCCAATGCGACGCCCACTTTGCAACGGGACGGCCGTGCAGCAGAATAATATTTTAATTTCGCCATAACTTGAAATCCAATTTTAATCATTCAAAGACCAAATATTATCTACGTAAACTTTTCTTAGTGATGAAATAATTTATTTTGTTAAGGATTAGTAGCATGAGTAAAATAAACGCGTTTTAATGTAGCCAAGAAAAATTAAGTTTTTTTAAATAAAAAATGGTTGTTGTGCTTCACCCGACATAGGTAGGTATAGTGTGTCGCGGACTTTTTTGTAGATATTAATGAGATCTACACTTAGTTAGAACATTTTATAGTTCTATCTTTTATAGTTTAGGCAGAATACGCAAAAAAGCAACTTTTCTGGTAGTTTTTTTTTCTTTTTTGTCCGAAAAACCCAAAATATCTTACGGAACCCTATTTTTTTTTCAAAATAAAATTTAGCCTATGTTATGCGGGATTAATTTAGCTTTCGAATGGTGAAAGAATTTTTAAAATCGGTCCAGTAGTTTTTGAGCCTATTCATTACAACCAAACAAACAAACAAACAAAGTTTTCCTCTTTATAATATTAGTGTAGATATTCAGTGCAAAATTTTAGAGGTCAGAATTAAGAGTTATTTTTTACCAGCATTTTTCAACAAGGTGTCCAAGTCGTGTGTGGGGTACTCAGCAGTTGATGGCATGAGCAGACGAGGTGATGGACTTGGGGATCTTGGCGAATGACGTCTGGATAAGCCGGGTACTGAAAACCAAAAAAATATATCTTATATCTATTACATATAAATAAAATTGTGTCTGTTTGTAATATTTAAATAACCATTTTTTTCTTTATGCATATGAACGTATCATATAGACGGTACTACATATGCCAAAATATCATTTTTATAAATGTTTTCCTGTCCGTCTGTTTGTTCCGGGTAATCTCTGAAACGGCCGGATGGATTTGAACGGGACTTTTTGGCAGGTAGCTAATGTTAAGGAAAATCAGATAGATAGATAGCGGGTAAACGAGCAGCCACTCATCTAATGGTAAATGTAGACTAATACCAAAGGGCTAAAGAAATGTATTGCCGGCCTTTTAACTGAGAATACGCTCTCAAGGTCGTATCGCTCAGGGACCATTTCAAGTGCTAACTGATTCCAAAATTTGGTCGTACGCGGTAAAAAGTTTCGACCAAAGCGTATTGTATAGGTTTTCTATTCATCAAGGTCATCATCACCATCATCAGCTCATTAAACGTCCCTACCGAGGGGCACAAGCCTACCCGTATAGGATGATTAGGCCTTAGTCGTCCACGCGGGCCCAGTGCGGATTGGACGACTTCACACACAACCTTTGAATCTCTTCGCAGGCTTTCATTCACCATAATAACGTCGGATAACGTACATATAATTTCGAAAATTCGAAAACACATTGGTACGTGGCGGGATTTGAACCTCAACCCTCCCGGTAGGAGGGCAACAGCTCACACCATTGAGCCACCGACGAGACACCATTGAGCCATCAAGGTACTATGAATGAAATTCAGAATTGAAACTTGAAGATGGTCAACCAATTGTGCTTGTCACCAAGCAATCACACTCTTGGCTTACCTGAGAGCATATCTTCGGGGAGTTCCCAGATAGAGGGCCGCCTTGCTCGCAACGTGTCTCCTGGAGGAGGCAGGACGTCTCCCAACTCCTCGGTCTTCAGCATGATAACACAAACGTAGTCACAGCACGTGAATAGAAGCTCTGGACGGTTGAAACGGATGTACTCCCTGGAGATAAAACAGTCATCATTCATCATCATCATTCCAGCCTAATTATGTCCACTGCTGAACGAAGGCCTCCCCTAATGATTTCCACGCGGACCGATCCCTTGCAGTTGACATCCATCTGCTACCCGCCACCTTAACCAGATCATCCGTCCATCTGGTTAGGGGTCGGCCTACGCTTCGCTTTCCGTTACGTGGACGCCACTCGAGAACCTTTCCGCCCCATCGGCCATCGGTTCTACGCACTATGTGCCCTGCCCACTGCCACTTCAACTTGCTAATCCTCTGGGCTATGTCGGTCACCCTAGTTCTCCTACGGATATCCTCGTTTCGGATTTTATCGCGTAGGGAGACACCTAACATAGCCCTCTCCATACAAAACAGTAACTATTCACTATACAAATGTGGTGTTTTGAAGGAAAACTAAGTTGGTAATTCCTGCACACAAATACAGTACAAGTATTTGTGTGCATGAATTCATCTTTTGTGATGATGTAGTCCTGGCCGATTTCGACCACAGCGACTGAATAACTGGAGAAACTAATTAATAAACTATATTTAGAGCCAATTTATATTATTATTTATGCAGAAAATTAGCATAAATAACTAAGGCCCTCTGATTCGCTCTCTGGTGTTTCGCATAGCCAATATTGTGCGTAAAGTTGCGAGCTTACTTTGGGCAAGTTAACAGCCCTCCAACAAAGTTATAGGCGACGGCTCCACGTGGTCGGGACTTTAGCTCGTCCCTCTTATCGTACAGGTCTTGGCGACGCTTAATCTCAAAAGCATTGACTCGATCCTGAATCAGATGACGCCATCAATTGTATTGAAATATTATGTACTTTTGATGCGTAGAGTCTGTATTCTACTTTGGTGACTACTGAAGATTAACTTTCAATTATCCAGTATCATGGACAGAACCAATGGACCCCGATTCAGTGGGAATCGTAAGTTTTTTTTAAAATTGTAAATGTAAAATAGTCAATAGATTATATTGCTGTACTTCTTGCTACTGTCTTCTATACAAATTTACAGACGGTAAGTATATGAATGAAGAGTAGGTACATACGATGTTACATTATTACGTGTTTAATTTTTATATTGTATTTGCGTTGTAAATGTATTACAAAATTGAATACTGTGATTGTGAAACTTGCTTGTGTTGATAGAAATTAATTTTCGAAATTCCAACAAAGTGTTGTAACGTGTCCTGTTTCTCATTTAAGTAACTTTTGTAAATCTTTGTGAGAAATTCTCAGAGAAGCAATAAACTTCGTCAGTTGCAAAATTCTGCCCCATCGCTTCAAAACAGTAACTATTCACTATTTTATTTGCTTCAATTGGGCAGAATTTTAAAAAAGTAACCCTATATTTAATATGAATTTTAAAGTACTTACGGTTCATTGTGCAATCCCCTGGTCTCCCAGTCGTCCTTAGTCTCCGGCAACAGCATTAAACCACCAGTGGAGCCAAGGTAGACGCTTGACCCTCTCCGTGATAATGGAGCTTCCAATGGGGGGATAGATGGTAGGTCGTCCTCACAATACGGTTTCCTTGCTGGACCTGGGGGAGATTTTTGTTCATCATCATCAGCTCACTATACGTCCCCATCGAGGGGCACGAGCCTAACCATAAAGGCTGTATAGGTCTGTAGAGGCACCAGCCTACCCGTAAAGGATCTTTAATAGGCCTTGGTTATACTCGTTCTCGCGGGCCCAGTGCGTATTGGCCAACTTCAGACACAACTTTTGAATCTCTACATAGGCTTGCGCAGGTTTCCTTACAATGCTTTTTCCTTCGCCATAAGAGCGTCTGATAAACGTACATATGATTTCAAAAATTAGAAAATACATTTAAAAAAACATGTTTTTTTAGATAGGTGACCAGAAAGAATTATATCGAGTCTCTCCGTGTTTCAAAAGAGCCTTGAAGCTGTTGGTGATCAACGCACTAGATAACCAACTCTCCAAATGTTGTAACGTAGTATTGTTCTGCTAGACTTACCAGGATGAATGCAAAATGTGCCAAATTCCACCTTTTTGCCTAGGACGCCTAGAAAAGGGAATTTCAACTTGACGCTTTGCAGAAGACATTCTTCATACATATCCCAAATATGGATGGTCTGAAAAAAATTGTTCTGAATAATCTGGGGTCTTACTTGGTAATATGTTAGTAATAAATAAATAATTACTAATATTAAAATGCAAGTTCCTGTTTATTACCTTGAATTGGTATTATATTTTATTAGATGGTAGACTCGATACTAAGTCGGCTAGGTAGGTGACACCGCCGAACCAGATAGCGTCTCGTGAAACAGGAGTGTTATGCACTTTTATGTTTCGGGATGGGGGCGCTGTAGCTAGTGAAATTACTGAGTATAAGAGACAAAACATCTATGCCGCGTCTGTCTGGGCGCGGCATGATATATAACTGTCTATCAGTTTTTGGTCTCCATCAATGCCGCTCTGTCATGGTTAGGGGTATCACTTACCAACAGGTGAACGTCCTGACCGTCCTATAAACGAATAA
The DNA here is from genome assembly GCA_019425675.1 of Leucinodes orbonalis. Lineage (NCBI taxonomy): Eukaryota > Metazoa > Arthropoda > Insecta > Lepidoptera > Crambidae > Leucinodes > Leucinodes orbonalis. The sequence goes on from PQWD01010399.1 coordinate 12,769, forward strand.
CATAAAAATTATAAAAATCTAACTACTTTTAAAATTAGCTTTACCAAACCTTCTACACCTACGTATTTTTTTCCTAAGAGAAAACGATATAACGATATCAGTTATAGACAAATTCTTCAGTTATCGTTTTCAGCTTTAAACTAACCTCCCTTCTCAAGGTAAAACATAAGGTTATACGTTGTTTTTATTTTTTAATTTATGAGGACTTGCGCACAGACTATCCTAGTGGAAGATACGTGCACTAAGATGGAGCGAGCTTGCCCAGAAAAAGCCTAATCACTCGTTCTTTGAATGCCACAGGGTTGTATGTGGCCAGAAACACAGACGAGAATTAATAACACATTAAGAAGTATCAATTTTATATCAGGGCATATGTAATGGGGCTTACACCTTTTGGATTTAAGCCAATCTGCATTTTAAGTATTCTTCCGTATATCGAACGAGGCTTTGTTGACAGTTATATGCACTATTCCAATGCAGTTATATCTGATTAAAACCCTTCAAAACGCTCGGCATAGGAATTGAATAGCGATACGTACATAAGATCAGGTAGAATTAGAAAGTGCTGCTAACAGTTCTCTACTGAAACTGTTCTGTTCACCCTAGGTCACCTAGGCAACAGATGTTAGGTCTCATATACTCAGTAATTTTATTAGTAATAGTGTCCTCATCCCGAAATACAGAAGTGCAAAACACTCCTATTTCACGGGACGATATCTGGAACAGCACTAGTGCCTCACTAGATGACTCAGTTCCAAGTCTACCACCTGTAAAATAAATTATTTACCTACGAAATAAGAGACATATTCTACTAACACAGTTGTTACAATATGCCAGCACGATTTCTTCAGAAGCGACCACGGCTACGTCTAACACAGCTGGCAGGGTAGGCGCTTTTAGAGCTGCAAACGGTGAAGATTGTGTAGTTTCCCAGAGGCGGACTACTCCATCACAGCTACCTGTTGCTAGTAGATGCAGAGGGATATCACGTGAAGCATGTTACGCCCTGCAATGAAGAAGTCATTTTATTTCAGGCACGAGTATTCACACCCTCTGTGGTCTAGATTCAAACAGCCAACATTAGTCCACTGCTGAACATAGGCGCCCAAAGTGCGCCAACGTGACATGATTTCAAATCACTCAATGGCATGAGTGTCGGTGGCACATGAGTGTGAACTGTTGCCTTCCGAATTGGATGGTGCAGGTTCAAACCACTGCGTACCAATGTCTTTCCAATTTTTTGAAATTATATGCACGTTATCCGAAGCTCTTACGGTGAAAGAAAACATCGTGAGGAAACCGTTACACGGGAACGAAGAATTCAAAGGTTGTGCGTGAAGTCGACCAATCCGCTGGCTTTTTGGCTGGAGGATCACTCAATACAATGCACATGAGTTTTAACTGCGCCATTTCCATACATATATATACATATCACTTACTCGTTGAATTTTAAAAACATAGTCTTCCAATTTTCCAGGTACATGTCTTGAGCGAACGCTGACAGTGGAATCGTGTGAGCAGGACAACACGATATCTCCATCTCTGGTATACGCAACGCGACGTACTGCGCGGGAGTGGACCTTTTTCCATGTCACTATAGAGCAATAGGTTGTATGAGGTGGTGACGTCATCTCCTGAAAGATACATCATCATCATCAGCCTATAGCGGCCCACTGCAGGGCATAGGCCTTCCCACGTATGTGTGGTAAGGCCTATGCCCTGCAGTGGGCCGGATCTAGGAAGATAGGGCCGTAACTTACCACCCAATACGGGTTGGTGGATAGTTACTAAAATGCTAAGATGGCCGCCGGGATCGACGGCTTCCCGTGCCCAGGGAGAAAAGATTTATACAGTGATGGTTAAACCTTGCACATGCGTGTTAGAATTTATCATAGAAACTTAAAAGCTAAAACCTCTATATTTTCATTGCCAACTGAAACGATTAAACAATCGTTTTAAAGTCGTAAGGCTACATAACTACAATTAGATAACTATCAAAGTTTATTTTCATTGAAGATTTGGTCTTTGTAATACCAATTTTAAATATTTGTAACATTATAAGCGCGTAAGTTTTGTTTATTACTGTATATTTCCTTAATGAATGATTAAAATCCTTCTTAAAATCACACAGAGCTTGAAGAGAGAAATTATGGTACATTTCAGAAAATATATAGCTACTTGACATTAGAAATTTAATAGGTAACATCTAGACATGAACATTATCTCTTCTTAGTCGTAAACTCTTGACAGAGTGGTCGTGGTCATTAGGAAAGAAAGGTTGAGTGGCACGCTTGACAATGTTCCGCCACTCCGCTCTCACCGCCGCCTGTCTAGTGCACTGGTATAGGGGCCCCCCGACTGCTGCCTTGACCTGGTCGGTCCAGCGCATTGGTGCTCTGCCGCGTGCTCGTGTGCCTTCAATTTTTATCTCTATTATACCTAAATTTATTTTAACGATTGTATAAGTTATTTAGAGACTTTTAAAATGCTATTGAATAAGTCCTAGAAACTTGGGATATTATGTTATCAACTCACCATCCAAAAATAATAATTGATACTGTCAGGAGTTTTGGTGTAAAACAGTGACATCCTCGGCTGCAGAAACTTGATTCGGATGAGTTCACCTTTCTCGGTGCCAAAGATTAGTTCAGAGTGACCTTCTCCAATAGAAGATGTCGAATATGCAAGACACTAAAAAGAGAGAAAAAAAACTATATACAAAAAAAGAATAAAGAGAAAATAAATGGTACTTCTCTTAGAGATCTAGGCTTCCATTCCACTGATTAACTTGACATTACGACACTTTATAATCCATCTGTTTTGTTATTCCGGTACAACTTTAACGTTAATGATTTAAAAGGACAATTGTAGAGTAGAATAATTAATCTAAAAGTGTCACCAATTAAAATCTACCACAAAACGAATGAGCGCAAAGTTTTACAATTGTGGCAATAACAATCCTATCAACACGTTAAAAAATTAGCAGAATGCCCCAGAATTGTACCGTTATCTTACCGTTGGTATACTAGGCAAGCCAGTGATGCAGTATGTTGGTGTATGTGTGAGTGTGGTCGCGTCATACACGGTCAAGCTCCTGTCAGACGCTGCCAGCACGAGGCTCTGGACATCCTGTGATATAACAAAAAGTAAATAAAATAAATATAAATAAATATCCACCACTCACACAGCGCCATCCAGCCCCATATTAATAAACAACTACCAAATAAATTTATTTATTTTTTAAAAACATATAAACACCCAGACCATTAATAATAACACTATATATTGAATGACATTCAAACAGCACCATCTAGCCCCAAGTTAAGCGTGAAGCCTGTATTATGGTACTAAAGATCGGGTAAACATACTTATATACATTTTATTTGTAAATGCTTACATATTAACATAGAAAGCACCCAGACCATTACAAACAGACATGTTCGTGCACACAAAGGTTTGTAATGCCCGGGATCGAACCTGGAACCCTTGGTGTAGTAGCTGACGTCTCGACCATTACACCACATGGGTCGTCAAAGAAGATTTATGTCAAGAAAGATTTACTGCGTGGAGAGCCCAGCTTTAGACCGGTATGACCAGCTCGACTAGAGTTATATCACGGCCTTACAAAATACCGGCGGGAATCAATATGGTAAGTGATACGCCTGACCATGACCGAGAGGCATTGAATGAGACCAACAACTGATAGAAAGTTATCATTCTCCATCAATGCCGCACTGGGCCCGACACCCGAGACAACAGATGTTAGGTTTCTTATACCGATAATTTTTCTAGTTGATAAAGTTTTAACTTATTTATTTAATTAAAGTGATACAGTCATCGGCAGTCTTTTAATTGTTAATAAAAAGACTCACTTTGAGATAAACAACGTCTGTGATCCATGAATTCTTTACTCTCTTCCGAACTCCAGTCCTGTGATAAAATACCTAAAAAATATATAAAAATAGTGAAATTTATTCAGTCCCACTTATGCGAAGAGGAGTCCACTGCATTTGGAATTTCTGTTTGAATAAGAGTGAGATAAAGTGAGATTTTTTTATTATAAATATGAGAGCATTTGACTGACATCTCACCTGACAGAAAGTAACGATGCAGCCTAAGGTGTATCACGCAAACTCAAATAATGCCTATTTACTCTTGCCTTGAAACCCCCTAGAGATAGAGAGTAAGAGAGAGACAAAATGGTATTAATAATTTAGGTCTTACCTCATAAGACGTAAGCAGCTGTAGATCACCGCTGTAAATGCCGACTCTACCTCCCTTCGACACTGCCACATAACAGAACGAGTCGTCCTTTTCTATACTTACTAGTTTCACAATGGATTCTCTCTGCAAAGAAAAGCGTGTCAAGTTCCAACTCAGGGAGCTGCCGCGGTCTTCACTCTGAAACTCATCTGCGCCATAACCTCTATAAAGAGTATGGAGCAGAGGAGATCTAACGCGATTAAATACACTACTTATCCTCCCATAGTTAGAGTGGCGACCTCGTTTGAACAAACATAGCATGCAACCGCGTGGATTGATGCAAGCTTGCAAGCAAACAACTTGTTTTGCGCGTTCTTAAAAACAGACATACTATTACATTTTTTTGAGGCTACATGTTATACATAAAATAAAAGACTATTAAGCAGTCATGTTGAGAACACAAATGTTTGTTCGGGGATCGAACCCGGAACCCTTAGTGTAATAGCATCTCTGCCATTACACCACACTGGTCATCTAAGAACCTATAATTAAGATGCAATGGAGCGATCTATCCTGACAGTATACCTTGCAATGCTCCAATCTAGTAACAACACCTTCCCTCACGCGAGTCCATACATCCGCCCTTGACCTGGTCTTGCGAGCACCGACAGCCACAAGCCGGCAGACTAGCTGTCTCCACCAGACCTTCCCGCTTCGGAACGGGTCGAGGAGTTGAAACAGCTTGTGTGCGTGGGTCGTGTATTTGTGATGTCCTGGTAGTGGAAAGGGAATACCATCATCATTCATACAGCTTTAATATCCATGGTTGAACGCAGGTAGGCCTACTCTGATTCCTTCTATGCGGACTGATCCTTATGCCTAATGCCTTTTAAATGAACTTTAAATTTCTGTACTTGAATGAACAATTATGCCAATGGTCTTTTATCGCATGGGTGGCCAGAAAGCCGAGAAAATATTAGCTCGAGTCCCTCAGTGCTTTCTTTGGAAGGCATGTTAGCAGTAGCTTTTAACACACAGCAACCCTGCATTGGGTTCACGTGTAACCTTGCTGTGTGTCAAGGCTACTAGGTTTCCTAGGTGGTAGACTCGGTACTGAGTCATGCCAGATATCGTCCCATAAAATAGAAGTGTTTTTGCACTTTTGTGTTTCGGGATGAGGGCAATGTAGCTAGTGAAATTATCGGGTGTGAGAGACCTAAAATCTGTTGTCTCGGGTGTCGGGATCAGGGCGGCGTTGATGGTCAATAATAACTGTCCATCAGTTGTTGGCCTCCATCAAGGCAGCTCTGTCATGGTCAGGTAGTGCCTTGAGCGTCCTGTACACTTGGTAACATAAAAAAGGCCTGAAGTAACACATTAAAGGCTGGGTGATACGCTTGACTGCGACATTTCCTTCAATTTAGTATTTTAGATCATTGGAAGGAAGGATCCTTAAACTTAACAATGAATCAAACTATGAATTAATTAAATCATTCTGATGAAAATCTAGAGACCTTACCGGCCGCATTGGTTCGGTGTTGGCAGGAACAAGTACCTGATTCACTATTCTGCAGTATACATCACGTGCAGGTATGGTTGATTTGGGTCACTACACACATATACCACGCTAAGCTTATGAATCTTCGTCTCCTATTATATTGGAACAATACTTACCAAAGATAGTGTCCAAAGCATTAACAAATCCTCCCTCATCAAGCCACAAGGAATCTTCGGGAGGAGGAGCTGATGGTGCAAACTGTATGCCCTCTTCAGCGGCAGCTGCCCTCATCACGGCTTCAACGCGCCTGGTAAGGTGTTAAAGAATAACTAGATAAAGACGTAGTAGGAACGATGATCGACGGGTCTATTTTGCTGACTTTTTCTTCTCCTCCGTGGTCTAGTGGGCACAGCGTTTTGGCTGCGTGACCTTTTTTGGTTCGAATTCCAAAGAGGGTAAATCACTTCATGCGATTTTTCCAAATTCTGTGCCAAATTTGCAAGCTGAATCACCTATTTGTCTAAAATATGTTTCCGTGCTTCAGAAGGCACATTAAGCCGGCTACAATCTAAGCAGAGTAGTTATTAGCACCCACCAATCAATATTGGACCCACGTGATGGGTTATGGCCCAAACTTCCTATGACTATGCTGTGTCCCTACACTATGGCTATGCTGCCTCCCTAGGCTAGTTCCCTGCAGCAGGACAATGTAAGCTGTTGATGATAACTGGGAGACGTGCTAGGTACCTTCCACTAGATGGACACAGCGGGTCTATGGCTCGATATCATCTTCCGATGACGAGTTTTGTCATAATCTTCACGTCTACACGTACTGAGAGCGCTGATAATTTTAATAAAACTGTATTGTATTCCTACTTTTCTTATTGAGATACCTATTAAATAGGTAATATCAAGAAGCGAGGATACATCAGTTTTTTGTATTTTTTTTTATAATTACCTGTCAATATCACAAGCTTGACTTCTGTCCTTATTCTTCCTAAAACTCCTGCGTAGTTTGCTGAGCACCGCCGGTGTCATATTGTTCATCAGTTCGCGAGCTAAAGCTTCATCGTCATCACTTAAAGAAATGTCATAGTCTTCTTAAATATAGAATATGTATAGGTTATTGTTAATTTTATATATCTTTTCTTTCATGGGTAGGCAATATATGATGCATCTGTGCTAAGTGATACCTTCACCACGGAGACTCGTTATTCCAAAGGAGCTACCAGTGCGTTGCCAACCTTGAAGACAAAAGATGAAAGGACTACCACTAACTTTTATACTGAGTCGTCTAGGTTGGTACCACCGCAGTGCCAGATTTCATCCCGTTAAATAGTAAGCACTTTTGTGTTTCGAGATAAGGACTGTAGCTAGTGAAATTACTGGTATAAGAGACCTCACATCTGTCGTCTTGGGTGACGGGCATTGATGGAGTATAATAACTGTCTATCAGTTGTTGATGTCCTTATCCGCTATCATAGTCAGGCGTATCACTTACCATCAGGTGAGTGTCCTGACCGTTCTGTTCACTTTGTAATATAAAAACAAAAAAAGTTAGGTACCTGTTTGTAAATATTAACGACTAAATTACTACACTAAAATCAGTAAGCGGCTTAATCCAACTAATGTTTTTTTTCTTATTTTATGTTATAATAAATCTAAACGTAAATAAAAACTTTTTTTTATAATGGAATAAAAGTGAATGTTTGGATACTAAATATTAAAAAAAATAATTATAAAGCCTAGTTATACAAACCACGACAAGCTTTCCTCGGATGCACTCCTTACTGAATAACTTCTTTCAATAATCTCTGAACACTCATCATTTAAAGATTGTGATTTTATTGACATCTTTGAAACAAACGGTGCTTTGCTTATAGTAACCAACTTTACAGTAATAACTACTTATTTGATCATTCTCTATAACTTAGCAACACGTAACGTAGATGGAGCAGAGACATCTAGTGGCAATCAATAAAATATTTCTGGTGAACACTGACATTTAGCGGCAAGTAGTAAAAGTATATGAACGTCAAAAAGTACCTGTTGGGCGTTGCAACGTTTTAGTTAACATTTAAAACTATAGATGTCGCTTAACACATTAGTTAACAATAATGGGGCTATGATTTTAGCCTTTAGCGGACATCATTATGCCAATTTTACCTAAGAAATTAAATAAATATTTATCATTGGATTCTTTACTATATATGTACTTACTAAGTATAAATATACTTTACTCACCATCAAAGTAATGGAATGTAATTATAATCTAGAGACCAGTCCCCTCGGTGGGGACGTTTAATGAGCTGATGATGATGTGACCTGTAGTGTAATCTAAATATCTTATTTGAACTACGGTTACTTATTGTTAAACTGGCTACTGTCATATTAGGTTTACAGTTATCTATATAGATATTGACCTTAGTTACAAGACAATAATAACGCTCCCGAATTATATCATATATATATTCAATCACGATATCCCATAAACAGTCTGCCATTATTTCTTTCATCCAAGAATCCACACCTGTTAAGGCACGTCTATTTCCCGTTGTACGTAACTAAACAGGGTAAAGGACTAACATTTTTACATTGACTACACAGGACCTTGTAAAAGTTTGAAATAAAACACCCAGGTCGAACATTGTCTATTTTATTGTATGTATGTATAATACTTAGTTATCTAATATAATGCATAATGCTAGATCGGCTATACGGGCGAGCGAATCATCGTAAATACTTAAATTAGGTACTCTCTATTCTCTAATGTTCACTCAGTCCTTCACTTATAAAGAATTCATGAAAAAACAATGGAATATGTTAAGACAAGGAGTAACGTGTACCACATTACATACGTTACAACACTAGCGTTATTGTAATTTAAAAATCGATACTATGCACGTAATATATATTTTTATACAAAATAAAACCAAATGTTTTGGTTCCTTTAAATGAAATTAAGAGCTACTGTACAATACTAATACGTATACATGCAGAGTTATTATAATTAGGTCCTGGAGGGAAAATAATAAAAAATACAAAAATATCGGACGGAACAAAAACGTGCTTACAACAGAAACAAATTAAACCTATCTCCAAGGACCGGAAAGCAAATAGGAACTATCAACCACTTTCGACTATTCAATAAAATATAAAAAAGTGTGGCCGTGAGTTTCCGAAATTATAGGATATAGCTTAATTTATATATATTAAATTTTATATTAACTAACTATACATTTACACACATAAAATATACTTTGGATCGACACTCCCCAATGCCCTGCTTCGTGATTTGAACGCGTTTCTTTTTAGATTATTTATTACATTACTGATTATTTTAGTACTTTTTAAGAAAATTTCATAATTGGCACAAGTTATAACTTTACGTATTTTATTAATTACGAAATTATTGTATGAATGTGTGCATATGGTTTTAAAAAGACAAAGGGAAAAATCGAATACAGTACTTTTTCTATCACATTATTTTCTTTAGTTTCCATGTTAACTGTTTTTAAATATGATTTGGATACTGATTCTATTTACCATCACATGTTAATATGATTATCCATTTTAGCACATTTTTTTAATTGTAATATTTTCCTGGCAAGTTTTATGAAAAAAAAATGACAGCTAACGACAAAGATTCATGTTTAGTATATAACTCTATTTTAAATTGGGAATGTTCAATATCCTACAGCTAGAACCTTGGATACCACATTTTTTGTAGATACATTGATTTTAATTTCTACCTAGTAACTAGACTAATCATAATAATCATCGCTTATGAATAAATAGCTTATAATTAATAATAATTAAATTTATTATTGTACGAATGCGTATACATGTATTTTCATTGAATACAGCTCACAATTTTAAAATTACGATGGCTTTGTGTGATTGTTAACCTCTTGTATGCCAAAGGGATATCTCAAAGTGGTGAAATCTGTATTCTATAATTTTTAACCAAATTATTATAATAGAGGCTATTGAAATCACACTAGCCAAAAACAGAGGAAAGTATTTTTGGAACGATTCCAAAGTTAACTCAAAATTTGACAAATAAGACGCTTTACCGTTACCCAAAAGCTCTTTTTAGGTTATGCATTATTTCAAACACATTTTACTTACATCGATTTGGAAATCCCAATGTGTTGTTAGAGCTTTCTTTTTAGTTATTTAACAACCCTATATCACTTGAAGTTAAAGGGTCTCGTAGTTAGGTCGTAGTCCGGATTAGCATAAAAAATTTCGTATATCGCATCGATTCCTTACAATCAGAAGTCTGTTTTCTTTTTGTCTCGATTCTTGGTTAAATCAGAACGAGGATCGTTATTGTGAGTTTTTTTATGTAACTAAGTTTACTGGAACGTCAAGACGCTCACCTAATGGTAAGCGATACGCCTAACCATGACAGAGCGACCTTGATGGAGAACAACAACTGATGGACAGTTATTTTTAACACCAACATCGCACTGCGCCCGAAACCCGGGGCTTAGGTTTTTAATATCCGGTAATGTTACTAGTGAATCAGACTATGCAGGCTCGTAGTCGGCGAGGTAACGGTAGTGTCTGTGCGGCGGTCAGTAGACGGGGCTGTGCGCGTCGTAGTTGAGCTGCAGGTAGGGCGGGATGGCGGCGGAGAGCTCGGACGCGCGCCGCCGCAGCGCCGCGATGCTGTGCCCGCGCCACACCTCCTCGTCCGCTTGCTCGCCGCCGTTGCCTGTGTGATAAAATTATTTATTGTCCTTTATTCATACTACCCTCCTAACGAAGAGTGCAATATGTCGGGTTTTAGGGGAAATTGACTTGAGACCTTTGTATTTTTTATTGTTAGTCATAATATTTAAATCGATTTGAAAAGGTCAGGCGTATCATTTACCACCATGTGAGCGAACTGAGCGTCCCTTTCATGGATTTCCGCATTAAGAAGGCTTATTTCTGTGCTTGCATCAATAAATATCCACCGATTCTCAGATTAACGCGGCGCTATCCAGATATCTAGAGAGTAATAATTCAGTTAGTTAATTGTCACATCGACAAACTTGATTCGCTGGCATTAGTTTTCAATGCTGCTTAGATAATTACATATACTTATGCGCAGTTCTGCTTTATAATGAGGCAACACACCTTTCATGTAATCAAAGACTAAAAAATGTAATTGTATATCGTATGTTTTGTTGGTAACTTAAATAAATATGATACATACCAGAGGCAGTGGGTGAGGCGTTGTTGGCATAACCTAGATTTCTGTGATTTTATTGACATCTTTGAAACTAAACGGTGCTTTTGCTTATAGTAACCAACTTTACAGTAATAACTTCTTATTTGATCAATTCTCTATAACTTGGCAACACGTAACGTAGATGGAGCAGAGACATCTACTGGCAAGCAATAAAATATGTCTTGGTGAACACTGACATCTAGCGGCAAGTAGTAAAAGTATATGACCGTCAAAAAGTACCTGTTGGGCGTTGCAACGTTTTAGTTAACATTCAAAACTATAGATGTCGCTTAACACATTAGTTAACAATAATGGGGCTATAGTTTTAGCCTTTAGCGGACATCATTATGCCAGTTTTACCTAAGAAATTAAATAAATATTTATCATTGGATTCTTTACCATATATGTACTTACTAAGTATAAATATACTTTACTCACCATCAAAGTAATGGAATGTAATTACGGATAACGTACATATATAGATTATAAAATCTAGAGACCATTATTTTTACATTAGAGCACAGATTAGATAATAGATTAGAGATGATATAATTATTGTTGTTACTCACCTGTAGTTACTCAATGGTGTGGAATGTCGCCTTCCTACCGGGAGGGCTGAGGTTCAAATCCGACATGTGTAATGTGTATTCGAATTTCTAAACTATATGTACGTTATCCGACGCTCTTACGGTGAAGGAAAACATCGTGAGGAAACCTTCATCCACGTCTGCGAAGAGATTCAAAGGTTTGTTGTGAAGTCGTCCAATAGTATCGTCCTACCCGTATAGGGTGATTAGGCCTTAGTCGTCCACGCGGCCCAGTGCGGATTGGACGACTTCACACACAACCTTCGAATCTCTTCGCAGGCGTGCATGACGGTTTTCTCACGATGTTTTCCTTTACCGTAAGAGCGTCGGAGAACGTACATATATTTTTCGAAAATTCGAAAATACATTGGTACGTGTCGGGATTTGAACCTCAGCCCTCCCGGTAGGAAGGCGACAGTCCACACCTGAGCCACCGACGCTCTTACGACGAATAATAAAGCTCCCGAATTATATCATATATATATTCAATCACGATATCCATAAACAGTCTGCCATTATTTCTTTCATCCAAGAATCCACACTGTTAAGGCACGTCTATTTCCGTTGTACGTAACTAAACAGGGTAAAGGACTGACATTTTTACATTGACTACCAGGACCTTGTAAAAGTTTGAAATAAAACACCCAGGTCGAACATTGTCTATTTTATTGTATGTATGTATAATACTTAGTTATCTAATATAATGCATAATGCTAGATCGGCTATACGGGCGAGCGAATCATCGTAAATACTTAAATTAGGTACTCTCTTTCTCTAATGTTCACTCAGTCCTTCACTTATAAAGAATTCATGAAAAAACAATGGAATATTTAAGACAAGGAGTAACGGTACCACATTACATACGTTACAACACTAGCGTTATTGTAATTTAAAAATCGATACTATGCACGTATATATATATTTTATACAAAATAAAACCAAATGTTTTGGTTCCTTTAAATAAAATTAAGAGCTACTGTACAATACTAATACGTATACATGCAGAGTTATTATAATTAGGTCCTGGAGGGAAATAATAAAAAATACAAAAATATCGGACGGAACAAAAACGTGCTTACAACAGAAACAAATTAAACCTATCTCCAAGGACCGGAAAGCAAATAGGAACTATCAACCACTTCGACTATTCAATAAAATATAAAAAAGTGTGGCCGTGAGTTTCCGAAATTATAGGATATAGCTTAATTTTATATAATAAATTTTATATTAACTAACTATACATTTACACACATAAAATATACTTTGGATCGACACTCCCCAATGCCCTGCTTCGTGATTTGAACGCGTTTCTTTTTAGATTATTTATTACATTACTGATTATTTTAGTACTTTTTAAGAAAATTTCTAATTGGCACAAGTTATAACATTTACGTATTTTATTAATTACGAAATTATTGTATGAATGTGTGCAATATGGTTTTAAAAAGACAAAGGGAAAAATCGAATACAGTACTTTTCTATCACATTATTTTCTTTATTTCCATGTTAACTGTTTTTAAATATGATTTGGATACTGATTCTATTTACCATCACATGTTAATATGATATCCATTTTAGCACATTTTTTTTAATTGTAATATTTTCCTGGCAAGTTTTATGAAAAAAAAATGACAGCTAACGACAAAGATTCATGTTTAGTATATAACTCTATTTTAAATTGGGAATGTTCAATATCCTACAGCTAGAACCTTGGATTACCACATTTTTTTGTAGATACATGATTTAATTTCTACCTAGTAACTAGACTAATCATAATAATCATCGCTTATGAATAAATAGCTTATATTAATAATAATTAAATTATTATTGTACGAATGCGTATACATTATTCATTGAATACAGCTCACAATTTTAAAATTACGATGCTTTGTGTGATTGTTAACCCTTATCTTATGCCAATAGGGATATCTTCAAAGTGGTGAAATGTATTTCGATAATATTTAACCAAATTTCTATAATAGAGGCTATTGTAAATCACACTAGCCAAAAACAGAGGAAGTATTTTTGGAACGATATCAAAGTTAACTCAAAATTTGTACAAATAAGACGCTTACCGTTACCCAAAAGCTCTTTTATTATTATTCAAACACATTTTTACTTACATCGATTTGGAAATCCCAATGTATTGTTAGAGCTTTCTGTTTTAGTTATTTAACAACCCTATATCACTTGAAGTTTAAAGGGTCTCGTAGTTAGGTCGTAGTCCGGATTAGCATAAAAATTTTGTATATTCGCATCGACTTCCTTACATCAGAAGTCTGTTTTCTTTTTGTCTCGATTCTTGGTTAAATCAGAACGAGGATCGTTATTGTGAGTTTTTTTATGTAACTAAGTTTACTGGAACGTCAAGACGCTCACCTAAGTTGTAAGCGATACACCTAAACCATGACAGAGCGACCTTGTGGAGAAGCAACAACTGATGGACAGTTATTTTTAACACAACATCGCACTGCGCCGAAACCCGGGCTTAGGTTTTTAATATCCGGTAACTAGTGAATCAGACTATGCAGGCTCGTAGTCGGCGAGGTAACGGTAGTGTCTGTGCGGCGGTCAGTAGACGGGGCTGTGCGCGTCGTAGTTGAGCTGCAGGTAGGCGGGATGGCGGCGGAGAGCTCGGACGCGCGCCGCCGCAGCGCCGCGATGCTGTGCCCGCGCCACACCTCCTCGTCCGCTTGCTCGCCGCCGTTGCCTGTGTGAAAATTATTTATTGTCCTTTATTCATACTACCCTCCTAACGAAGAATGCAATATGTCGGGTTTTAGGGGAAATTCACTTGAGACCTTTGTTTTTTAGTCATAATGTTTAAATCGATTTGAAAAGGTCAGGCGTATCATTTTCTACCATGTGAGCGAACTGAGCGTCCCTTTCATGGATTTCCGCATTAAGAAGGCTTATTTCTGTGCTTGCATCAATAAATATCCACCGATTCTCAGATTAACGGGCGCTATCCAGATATCTAGAGAGTAAAATTCAGTTAGTTAATTGTCACATCGACAAACTTGATTCGCTGGCATTAGTTTTCAATGCTGCTTAGATAATTACATATACTTATGCGCAGTTCTGCTTTATAATGAGGCAACACACCTTTCATGTAATCAAAGACTAAAAAATGTAATTGTATATCGTATGTTTTCGTAACTTAAATAAATATGAACTACAGAGCAGGGGTGAGGCGGTTGGCACAATGGGCCTATGAGCGAGTAGGGAGCCTCAGCGCCCCTTGCTGCCCTCACTGATGTTTGCGTATACATCAGTGTCTCCTGGAAATAAAAATATGGAAATACATTATTTATTTCATAGGTAAACAGAAAGCAGACGAATCACCTTATGGAAAGTGTAACAGCTAAGTCCATACACTCATAACTCCGAAGGAGCAACGAGAGCATTTTTCATAGGATATCAATAAGTATATATAGTATGGATTCATTTTTCTAACCTATTTTCCAACATTACAAAGGTGAAGAAGAGTCTGTTTGCACGTGCACGACACCAAAATATGAAAGAATTATTTAACCACTTCTATGCTCAAAAAATTTATAGTTTTTGTTTGACTCGTTGTTTTTTTGTTCAAAAAATATTTGTTTACAATTTTGTGTAATTCGTGAAAACATAATCACTAAGTGAATTTTGAAAGTTCAATTTCCCTGGTCTCCCTTCATCAAACCATAGTTCCTTATCATGAACCTCTGATCCACTTTCTAACAAAAAAAAATAATAAAAATCCGTTCATAGATTATAGAGATATTTCGCAAACATAAAAAAATACGGTCTATTATATAATATACGTCTATAATGTATTATATATAATATATAATATATTATACGGTCAGTAAGTAACCTCCTTTTAAGAAAAAGAACAATAGAGAATCGGAAGAATAAATTTGGTCTACGCCAGTTTCTCGCAAGTTATGTATCAACCGTGAGGAGCCTCATTCGTGTCAAAGCTTACTTCCACACTATTTCCCACAAAGTTTGAACCCTGTGAAGGTTTTTCATTTCATTATTCGACTTACCAAGTGAATTAAGCGGATAGTGCCCTTGATAAGGTTGCCCTGATGCGACAGAGCTGATCGGCAACGAAGGGTTCAGGTCAGCAGCCAGCTGAGGCAGTCCTCCAGCACCGAAGCCGCCCATCGACACACCGCCCTGCGAGAGTTGACCGAGACCTGGAATAAGGAAAAGGAAGTTTTACTAAGAGCTTTGAAAGCCCTTTTTCTATTTTTGTAAAGACTACTGCCGTTGGGCGTAGGTGGCCTTTAAAGCTTTACCGGGCAAGTTATACGTACAGATCGCTCTGACCTAAAAATTTTCTTACGTATAAAAGTATATATTTATCATTTAGATTCCAAAACTTTAATAGGATCATTAAATAATAAAACGCTTCAAATAACAGTAATACAATCCACTAAACTTTAAATAACAGAAACGCAACTACAAACAGTAATAATATGTTATTATAAAATTAATTAGAGCGTCGGTGGCTCAGTGGTGTGGACTGTTGCCTTCCTACCGGGAGGGCTGAGGTTCAAATCCCGACACGTACCAATGTGTTTTCGAATTTTCGAAAATATATGTACGTTATCCAACGCTCTTACGGTGAAGGAAAACATCGTGAGGAAACCTTCATGCACGCCTGCGAAGAGATTCAAAGGTTGTGTGTGAAGTCGTCCAACCTGCACTGGGCCCGCGTGGACGACTAAGGCCTAATCACTCTATACGGGTAGATGAGCCCCTCGGTGGGGACGTTTAATGAGCTGATGATGATGATAAAATTAACAATTAAAAGTAGATAATTTATCTCTCTTCAACCTATTGCAGTCCACAGCTGGACATAGGTCTCATCATTATCATTTTTCCTAAATTTATTTTTTATGGTCACTTGACTTTTAGTTCATCCGCTTGACGCTAGATGTTCGGCATAGGCAATTCACGTCATAGAAAAGCACTAATGGGGTGTAATGTTGAGAGTCGCCCTTACACCAAGGATTCTAGGTTGTCGAACCTAGAATCCTTGGTTTAGAATTGGTGTCGACCAATTCTAACATTTCTGTGTATGCAAAGACCTTTGTTTGTATAGGTCTGGGTGTTTTATGTATAAATGCCTCTTACATGTTGACTGTGCATATAAAGGGCTTGCACATGTGGACTTTATTAGTGAAATTATAAATCAATACAAGTATTGATATGTTTAGCTGTAAGCACACTACAAACACTGTTGAATAACTTAATAATAAGTACGTATTTACAAAAATAAAACAAATGTACATATGTTATCGTTGTTTGTACCATTCCCAAGCTTTTTCGCTTTAAATTGGCGCTAGATGGCGCTGCAGCATGTTATTTGATATTATTTACTTTAATTATTATGTCATACAGCGCCCTCTAGCCCCAAACTAAGCATCTAGCCTGTAATATTACTAAACAACGGATATATTCTTACATACTTTTTGTAAATGGATACATATTACGTGGGTTGCCAAAATATTAATATCTTTTAATTTTGCCTCCCTTGTCCCATTTAACAAACCCATCTGATATAAGTTGAGAGGTAGGCTGTACACAAGGGTCCAGGTTCAATCCTCGGGCAGTACATATTGTGTGCTTGACAGATCGTTTGTATGTCTGTGTCTTTCTATGTATAATGTATTTATTAACAAAAAAATATATACTGATGCGGTTCTAATAACGGATACCAAAACTAACATTAGCAGTGTAAATTCTTAGGTTTGGCTAGATGCGCTGTGTGAATGTCAGTGATTTTTTTTATTGTTAGATTATATCAAATAGTTCTAAGGTTCTCACAGCCGGCATAGCCAGGGTCTGCCGCGAAGAACGCCGGGGCTGCACACATCCAGCTCCGAAGGGGGCAGCCGTGGAAGGCAACAGTGCTCAGGAGACCTGAACACGTTGTGCTCTTCTTGCGCTTTTTCCATTTGCCCGGCGTTTGGAACCATACCTGAGGGGATAAATAATACTATACTTTACCAAATAAAGGTCTAAATTAAACAAATGCGGAAACAAACGGTGAAGGAAAACATCGTGAGGAAACCTTCATGCATGCCTGAAGAAGATTCGACTTGTGTGTGAAGTCGTCCAATCGCATTGGCCCGCGTGAACGACTAAGGCCTAATCACCCTATACGGTAGCCGTGCCCCTCGGTGGGACGTTTAATGAGCTGATGATGATGAAACAAATGGTCATTTTTTAAGACTTACGAGTAGATACATAATGTTAATACTATTTTTGTATGTAATGAGACATTGTATATAGTGAATGGTGTGTGTCTGTTTGTTGCGAAGTCTTTCACGGCAAAACAGACCTAACTTGATTTACATACAACAATACAATGATTCTGTATAAATAAGTTAGATACGCCACCTGTGCTGAAAAACGAACCGCAAAGAGAATAATAGAGAAAACAGTGTAGGCAAAGGTACGCTCATTCGAAATAAATTGTTTGTGTCCAGGGCTGCATTCGGAAACTTTTTCGGTGGTTTGTGAGCATATCACGAATCTTACTTTTTACATCATTGTCTACACCCAACCTTTAAAAGAGGGGTGAAAATGTATATGGGTCAAGGTAGAAGCTTAAAATCTTTCACACTTGCTACCAACGAAAACCACGTTCTTCGCCCTCAAAATGGTGTTTCCTCGAATTTTATGCAAGTAAAGCCGCGGCAAAAGTATTCTTATGTAAAATAACGGTTACGTAGTAAAAATCTTAACATTAAAACCTAAAAAAAGGTTTACTATAAATAAATTATTATTCTTAATATATAAAAACAACAAATTAATCTGAAAAAGGTCGTAATTTATTTTATACTCTTACTAGCGCCGCCTTGGCTTCGCACAGGGCAATGCTGATACTATGCTAATAACACGATAATCTATACTAATATTATAGCTGATCAGTTTTTGTTTGTTTGAACGTGATAATCTCAGGACTTCTAGTTCGATTTAAACAAATCCGTGTTAGATAGCTTATTAATCCAGGAAGGCTATAGGCTATATATCATCACGCTACGAGCAATATAAGCAGAGCAGTTATGAAGAATGTTCAAAATCGGATTTTTTCATACTGGAGCTTCGCTGGTACGCTGCGTAAATGGTTAAGTTTAGCAAAAGTCAATGTATGAAAGTATTTTCCCCTTTTAAAGTCCGAAAAAATCCGCGAGAGCATATGTCTATCTTTTAGGGTGAGCTTCCTATAACATATTTTTTATTTTTTTCTAAATAGCATCATTGCGAAGGTTTTCATAAATATGATAATAATCCTTATCCAATAAATACTTGATTTATCAGAAGTTTTAACAAAATTGCTCTTTACATCATCAACTTCAATTAATATCTTAGAGATATCGCAGTTTTTAACACA
>PQWD01010399.1:32869-135019 GCA_019425675.1 Leucinodes orbonalis
TCTAGGATAATTCGAGCAGAATGGTGAAAACATTATGACCAGGCACTGCAATAGGACGAAAAGTGAAAATTAAAGCCGGGAATATCTCAGGTGGAAAGCCTTAGGCCTTCCCAAAAAACATTGAAGTTGCACCATGCAGACACAATGCTGATTGCTGAGTATTAACCACTACCATTAGTTATTTTTTTGATTAGCCGGAATTAATCGATAAACGTGCCTTTCAAGGCATGGACAGACTATACTATAATCGGTCGATACTATATACTTCATTATTTAACTATGCTATCTTAATTCTACAACAAATCTGAGCGTATAAATTATTGTTCGTTTCATTGCCTCGGTGGTTAATTCATTCAGCATTTAGTCACTCGAAAAGACTCCATAGTAAAAGATACATTATGTAAATTTTCCGAGTTTTGAAAGTTCATTTCAGGCTAAATATATTAATACCGTTATTTCACTCTTTCCTCACACTGTATCTTTTAGTCCTAGAAAATTCATGCATGTGCGGAGCCTACTGTGCGAGAGAGACAACACAACTCATTTGGCAAGTGTTAGAAGCACAACTCCATTATTTATAGCTTGTCAGTGGTTAAGCGCATTTTACTTTGGCTTTCCACGATTTTCTTTACACGTTGGTATTCGAATTAATAGTTGAAATAAATGGATTAGCCGACTTCACGCACAACCTTTGAATCTCTTCGCAGGCGAGCGCAGGTTTCCTTACGATGTTTTCATTCACCGTAAGGGCGTTGAATAAATATCGGCCTCTAGATCGGAAGGCAACAGTCCACACCCGCTCTTACATGCTGGTAATAAAAAGGTCAAAGTCAAAAGTAACACTAAAATGATTAAATTTACCATCAACACGCCACAGAAAATCGTTTTGCCTATAGTTAGTACGGATTAGTTAAAGAATAAGAAGATAGTGTTTTCTTAAACATCTTTTTGGCACATTCAACTACTTGGTTACGTTACATAATAATATAATTCGGCTAAAGCAGCTAAAGCTTTAAACTCCAAACTATGGCTACGTTCAAAAAAATCTGCTCAACATTCAAAAGTATCATCAATTCATCATCATCAGCTCATTATACGTCCCCACTGAGGGTCACGAGCCTACCCGTATAGGATCATTTCAAAAGTATCATTCAATTTATATCATCTGCATCATACGGTGATTTCACTAGTTACAGTGCCTTATCCCGAAACACAGCAGTGCATAACACTCCTGTTTCACGGGTCGATATCTGGCACTGCAACGGTACCTACCTAGACTCAGTATCGAATCTTCCACCTAGTAAAGTCAATTTTCCTGATCGTCTCAACACCGCAAAAGTTCCCTTGATAAATGATACAGGATTATCCTAGATCGCACGTCATCTGTCCGCGTTATTGATTCCGGGATCGCGGGGATTATTCCCGTCCCCCGGGATCTGAGTAATACACTGCCGTATTTTGAGAGTTGCGTTCAAATACAAGTAAAGGTAGCTGCTTCTGTGGTCTCTAGTCTAAGAATGCCCTTTCTAACCAGGGCACAATGGCGAAATTAATAATTAATAGTAATTAAAGAATAAATTAATTTTAAACGACCATTTGGTGTAGCGGTTGAGGCGTCGGCTGCAACACCTAGGTTTCCATCCCCGGGCAGTACAAACATTTGTGTGCATGAACATGTCTGTATGTATTTAAAAATAAATATATAAGTATGTTTATCCGTTGTTTAGTACCCATAATACAGGCTTCACACTTAACTTGGGGGCTAGATGGCGCTGTGTGAATGTCAGTGGATGTTTAGTTATTTAAACAACATGGATCACTTATTCTTAAAGCATCATAAATTAAACAAATAGATCAATTACATACAATCGAAATTAAATGAATTAAAATAAAAAACTAAATAATATAAAAAATATATATATTCAGACCTAATCATCTATATTTTCGGACAATCAGGTATCTTAACGTGATATGTTTTGACCCAACTGTGATTTTCTTTTCCCTTAGCATAGCTCACTATCCAAGCAAGGAAAGAAGAACCTTGAATGCTTTTATAATGCATTTTAACCTACACCATTCGCTATCAACATGCCCAAAAGCCTACAAACAATACCTATAACCCCCCTCCCCCTCATCCCCCCTCCATATTTTCAGTACATCTAGCAACCAGAAGTAAAAACGTGCGCGTTGAGTGCGTGATGCGCGCGTTAGCGCAGTGTGTTTGCCGGTCGTGCGCTCTAGCACGAATCGCGTGTGCGATGCAAGCCATGAGAGCTAGCGATTTATAAATATCCACCTTACATTAGCAATAAACTAACTAGTTGGTAGACTCGATACTGAGTCGTCTAGGTAGGTACCACCGCAGTGCCAGATATCATCCCGTGAAACACGAGTGTTATGCACTTTTGTGTTTCGGGATGAGGGCACTGTTGCTAGTGAAATTACCGGGTATAAGAGACCTAACATCTGTTGTCTCGGGTGACGGGCGCAGTGCGGCGTTGATAGAGGATAATAGCAGTCTGTTAGTTGTTGGTCTCCTTTATTGCCGCTCTGTCATGGTCTGACGTATCACTTACCATAAGGTGAGCGTCCAGACCGTATTGTACACTAATAAAATATGAACCAAAAAATTACCATAATTCGACTTATTGTTATATTTATGACATAAAATTATTCAACAAAATTTGACCTTAAAGCGTCATTATTGAATATTTTAGTTTATTCAAACTACTTAATGCAGTCCAGCGCTAGACAGAGGTCTTCCCTAATCTGCGCCAGATCCCCAGGTCCGCAGGTACCTTACCCAGCCTCCACCGGCGACCTTTTGCGAGTCGTCAGTTTCGTAATTTACTCAAAAATTAATCGTATATTATCGGGTATCGGTATCGGGGGAACGTAACTTTAGCGATTATTCCTATTTAGGACATTGCATCACCGCCGCGAAAAGATGATTTGTAAGTTTCGTAATTTACTCTACAATTAAGCGTAAATTACGAGAATTGAAGGTCCTAGGTTCGAATCTGCGGTGGCACATAACTTTGTGAGATTATTCCCAGTAAGACTGAATCACATAATCGAAAATAAGATGTTTCCGTGGTTCGTTTGTCACGTGGAGCCGTCGGTGCCGGCTACAACCTTAGGATGGTAGCCGTTAACACACACCATCCGCATTGGGCCCGCATGCTGGCTTATGTCTCAATCTCCTCATAGCTATTCTGTGCGTGAAGGCTTATGCCCATAGGCCTTAAAAGTCTAATGATGATTAATAGTAAATTTTATACCCGCCGTTCGCTTGTGCCTTACACGCTTTAGTAAACCGCTAATGAGTAAAGTAAACGTAAGCGATCACGGTAGGCTATGTTAACTGCTACCGCGTAGCACCATATGGGAATATATCAGGTTTTAAGGCCATTTTTGGGTATGCAGCTCCCTTATACAGCATATAAAAATAACGATCAAAATCCAAATCGTTTGTTCCAGCTATCAAGATAACCAAATACACGTTAATGTGGGTAATAGTAACATGGAAAATGATAAACAAATGAAATAAAAAAGGAATCATCATCATCAGCTCAATTACGTCCTCGCCGAGGGGCACGAGCCTACCCGTATAGGGTGATTAGGCCTTAGTCGTCCACGCGGGCCCAGAGCGGGTTGGACGACTTCACGCACAACCTTTGAATCTCTTCGCGGGCGTGTGCAGGTTTCCTCACGATGTTTTCCTTCCCCGTAAGATCGATGACGTACATATAATTCCGAAAATTCGAAAACACATTGGTACGTTGCGGGATTTGAACCTCAGCCTACCGGTAGGAGGGCAGCAGTCCACACCATTGAGCCTCCGACGCTCTAAATGAATAATAAGCCTTAAAAACAAGAAAAGCAAAAGTCCCAAATTCTCTTTTCTTATGTAACAAAGTTTATATGACGAACTGGGCGCATGCCTGATGGTAAGTGATACGCCTGACCATGACAGAGCGGCATTGATGGATACCAACAAATGATAGACGGTTATTATTCTCCATCAATGCCGCACCGCGACCGACACCCAAGACAACAGGTTAAATGTTTCTTATATCCGGTAATTTTTAAAGCTATAGTGCCCTCATCTCGAAACACTAAAGTGCAAAACACTTCTATTTCACAGCACGATATCTGACACTGCGGTGGTACCTACCTTAACGACTCGGCACCGAGTCTACCACCTAGACTTTTACGAAGTACACGTACCTCAAGGACTGTCTGCATTTCCACGTTGAATAGCCAAACTGATATATTGACCGAGAAATGGCCTCTGATTGCCTGTACAGCCGTTTCATGTTTAAACTTAATCACGGTACTAGCAGTCGACACTTGGTCCCCTAGATCAAAGGTCTAAATATGTAGAAATTGCTTATGACAAAAAGAAAATTATAAATTAAATTAATTAATCAAAATTGGCCAGATGCAAGCAAGTTTCTTATGAAAATTTCTATTGCTATTCAATTAATAATTTGACGACCCATTTGGTGTTGCGGTTGAGAGGTCGGCCGCAACACCAAGGGTTCGGGTTCGATCCCGGGCAGTACAACATTTGTGTGCGTGAACATGTCTGTTTGTAATGGTCTGGTGTTTTCTATGTATAATATGTATGTATTTACAAAAAAAATAATATTATAATATATGTATGTTTATCCGTTGTTTAGTACCCATAATACAGGCTTAACGCTTAACTTGGTCTAGATGGCGCTGTGTGAATATCAGTCGATATTTATTTATTTATTTATAATACATGTACTCTCAAAGTTTCAACTGTATTGTTCTCTTTTCGGAGTAAAATGGTGTAAAGTTTTTTGCCACTTGGCTACATAACCCTAATTATTATAATTATAATTGATGTTAATTGCCCATGGCGGAGCCAATTCTTTTGCCTCGTGCGCGGAGCACTAACATAATATTATGATATTTAATTTACAAAATAATCTTAAACTAATTATCACTAAAGTAACACTAAGTAGTAGTCAAGTTAAGAACCTATAAGGTATTTTGTTAATGTACGTTAGTATAGTACTTAAAAACAGCTCAGGGGGGTCATGACCCCCATGACCCTCCACCTGGATCCACCGTTGGGGATAAGGAATCGATCCCCAGCTAATATAAAAATAAGTGTGCATGAACATGTCCTGAAATGTGTAGCCGTCGTGAACCCTTTAAGTACATCTCCTAAATGAACGTAAATGAAAATCTATCCTATGCTTAAAATTTGAAACTAGCTATTCCATGGCAGTATCCACATATCTACCTCAATATATACTGTACATAACGTAGTATACAGTAAATATAGATATATAACAGCGACAGTACAACACGGCGGAATCGCTCGATACATATACGCGCACGCGTAAACGCCCCTCGGTACTGCTCGGGATGCCAACAATTATCGATATCGATATTTTTTTATTTATTTATTGTATATTTTGAGAGCGTCGGTGGCACTTTGGTTTGGGCTATTGCCTTTCGACCTAGCGTGGGGGTTAAAATCCCGTCACGTACCAATATCTTTTAGAAATATCGAAATTATAAGTACGTTTATTGCTCCGAAGAGTGTCGGATAAACGTACAAACCTACGGCCTCCTATTCGGAAGTTCACAACAGTCCACACCATTGAGCCATCGACGCTGTAGTGGGCCGTTTAATAACTGATAATGAAGATATTTATATTATTGGTATATTTTTAATTAATTGGTGTTCAGATAAGAGTACGATATTTTTTGGTTTCTCATACCTACCATTATTAAATGAAATGTTATCTGGAAGACAAATTTAAACTACGTAAAATTATACCAACTAATTGCTAGATATACCCTCAAAGACGTATCACAAGGTGTAGAATAAAAAAATAGGACCTCGTCTATTTTTAAAATATTGACGGTCATACTTACATCAAGGGGTTCCGGAATCGATCTCCGTCTAAGTATTACATACTCGTATATTTGCATGTACCTATATAATGTTGACAATTTACTTGGTGTAATGGTTGTGACGTTGACTACTACACTAAAGATTCCGGGATCAGTTCCCGGTCAGTATAAAACATTTTTGTGTACGCACATATCTGGGTGTCTCTTTGTATGAAATAATGTATTTACAAAAATAATATATCACTTGTTTATTGCCATAATATAAGCTCCCTAAGCAGGAATTGTGCTTACATGGACACTGTTTGAATACCTGTAGATGCATTATTTTAAGTTGTTGACTATTAAACTAAATTAGTTTAAAAAAAAATTGTCGTCTTTTCTGGCGAATATCTGTTTAATTTTTTTTACAATTGCGGTCGTTATAAAAATATCGATAAATATTTTATCGACACTTGACCAGTACTATCGATAGAACGAATTTCTGTCCCCGCCCTGCCTCACCCGAGCCTTCCGGTTGGGCGCCATCCCGCCCCACGAGTTTCAGCTAAATGTATAGAACGATAAAAAATACCTAACCGTTGTATTTGAACGTTTCACGAGTTTGATTCGTTATAGTATTTGAACGTATCTTTTTTATTTGGAGTAAAGTGCATTATCTTCATTCGTTACTGGTTTGTTTTTTATGGATTTGTGCAGTTTGCATATGTCAAGTAAAAAATATATAATTTATTTTTAAGTAAAGCACATATAAGCACATATATGTTTGGGAGAGTGTCCATTTAATTAGTTCTTCATATCTAAACGGCTTAATGGATTTTCATGAAACTTTACAACAATAGGTGTATCGAATATATCAGAATAAAATAAAAGCTTTATATTATTCACAATGCCTACGAGAACGGAAACTTTGCGGGTGGAACCGCGATGCGTTCATCATCATCATGAGTTTCAGTTATGGCACTCAAACTTTGCACCTAACATTCTTTTCAGATAAGGTAGATCAGTCTGCATTTCCCCAATCAACTTGGAAAAATCGCTCAAAGTAACTTTGATACATACTAGTAAGTTATATATGTAGTGAAATTATTTTTATAAAATAGGTAGATTATTTGAGACATTAAATAACTTTTAGGTGCATTTATTTTACTATATTTTTATTTTTATAATATTTATTTTTGTTTCACGTACTTAGGCAAATTGTCATAAGTACCATTTTATTATAATTTTATTATACAAGACAACGTTTCCGTCCTTTATAATTGTCTTTTTAAACAATTGTCCCGCGCCCTTGTTCCAAAACATTAATTTGAACGAGTCAAATCCACCTTTATGAAATGATTCAATTTCCACCGAGTTACAAAGGAAGGATTACATCAGAGCAGGGGACTTATTATGACTTGGTTTTACTTTAGACATTGTGTTAGCAGAATTATTAATAATACGAATATGATGTTTTTTAATTAATAGTTATTATTAGTGATCTTTTCTTAAGAGGAATAGGAATAACACTTTGCGTGTATGTATAGTCTCTCTTTGAAGGTAGCCACGGAAGACCAGTGTCATGGTGTTTCATCACCATGGCTGTAGCTGAGTGTATACCTGTTTCTGTGTCTTAAGATTTAATTTTTATGTTTAAGGAAATATTGTATACTGTCACAGAATAAATATTTTTTTTTTTTTCAAGATTCTTTTTATCGGGGACGCATGAAAGTATCTAGTTGAAATTTAAGCTATTTACTAAAAAAACAGCAAAATAAATTGGCATTATGATGGTCACGTATATCAGAGAACCGATGGCCGTTGGAGCAGACGAGTTCTGGAGTGGAGACCGCGTCTCGGCAAGCGTAGCGTAGGACGCCTGACCAATGGACCGACGACTTGGTATGGTCGCTGGTGGAAGCTGGATAATAAAAGCGAACACCAAGTATCTGGTGCATAAAGGGGGACCAAGCCCTCATGCCATAAACACTTCTGTACTGATTCTGGAGAAACGTAGTCGACATACAACTGGTTGGCGCTTAGAAAGTGAATACGTCAAGTCATGGTATGAATCCGTACCAGAAGATTTCATAAATTATTAAAATTGTTAAATGTGTTAAGCTTAGGTAAACAATAAAGTAACTTGAGCTTACATTTGTCGCACTTTAAACGCGGCTCGCCCCATCTCTTGCATTTGGAAATCTGTGTCTGGATACTATATATAAATTAAAATCGTACCTAAAATAAAATAAACTTTGAATTGAAGCGAAGTGTTTTTCTACAAAAAAATAAATATCAACACTTATTTTTATAGATCAGTATGAGATACGCCGTCTAATCAACATCACTATTCCAATATATTTCCTATTTCATCATCAGCTCAGTATACGTCCCACCGAGGGGCACGAGCCTACCCGTATAGGCCTTAGTCGTCCACGCGGGCCCAGTGCGGACGACTACACGCACAACCTTTGAATTTCTTCACGACGTATTTTTATTTGTTTATTTGGGGGCACGGCAGTGCCCCTGCCAAGACGAGCGCAAAGCAAACACTACCGTACCATCCTTTACAGGATCCATTTCGCCGCATTTTCAGACCCCAATTTGAGAACCTTTGGATAATACCAGAACGCTAAAATTTTCGTCATCTAGTAAGATATAATAACCTACTTTAAATCCAAAATTTCAAGTCTGTAGGTCATTTATTTCCGACGTTAAGCGAAAGCAAGTTTCGCATTTGACAGATAGACACTCACTCATGATCATCAAAATAGAACTAGTATCCCATT
Organism: Leucinodes orbonalis; assembly: GCA_019425675.1. Classification (NCBI taxonomy): domain Eukaryota; kingdom Metazoa; phylum Arthropoda; class Insecta; order Lepidoptera; family Crambidae; genus Leucinodes; species Leucinodes orbonalis. The sequence goes on from PQWD01010399.1 coordinate 41,539, forward strand.
AACTCAGAGAGCTGAAATTTAGTACAGAGTTAGGGTTTAATGGCTACATAAAGGGAAAACTATAAAAACTTGGATAATCGAAGATCTGGAGTACCTGGTGACCCTGCTTAGATAACAAAATCATCAAAATAGAACTAGTACTTCCCATTAACTCAGTGAGCTAAAATTTGGTACAGGGTAAGGTTTTAATGGCTACATGAAGGAAAAATTATAAAACTTGAATAATCGAAGATTTGGAGGACCTGGTGACCCTGATTAGATAATAAAAGAGCCCAGCCAAACTATAAGAGATTGACATACCACCTTAAACAATATATATTCAAAATGGTAGGCCGCTTCATCCGATGTCAAAAATCGGGGGCACGGTATTGCCCCGCCAAGTCGAGCGCGCTAGACCAATACAAACAGACATGTTGATGCACACAAATATTTGTACTGCCCGGGGATCGAACCCGGATCCCTTGGTGTAGTAGTCGACGTCTCAACCATTACACCCAATAGACCGTCCAATATTCCTTTCAAGTTTCTACAAAAAGAAGTGAAATCCCACCAAAAACATTCTGTAAAAAATCTAGCCAAGTCTCGATGGAGCTGCTTGATTATCTCTAAAAAGTAATGAAATCAAGACAAAGACTTGCCAAGTCTAAGGTTCCTTACTGCGATTACTTTATTATTATGGTTAATGTTGTGTGACTTGGCCATCCAGACTTGGCTAGATTTTTTACAGAATGTTTTTGGTGGGATGTTACATTTCTTGAACAAATTTATAGGAAAAAAATTCGCTTCCATTTTTTATTTTTCTCTACAAATACAATGTAGCAGATGTATTTATACTAGGGCGGCATAACGTACAGGTAGTTCCCCGGGGAGGTTTAATTCCGTTGTCTATGCCCGACGGCTAAAGCGCAAAGTCATGTTAATGCATCGCTTGCGCGTTAGGGTGAATGTAGGGGTTATCATCAGAGCGGAGATATTGGTTAACTATATTTTTTGTATCCAAATGAAATTACCCGGCAATTTTTATTTAAGTAAGTTAGTAAGTAAATAAATATTAATTCAGTGAAACGTATAATTACCAAAATTAGTAAATTAAAATAAAATAAAACAAAAAGAATGCTTCCATCAGGCTTGTAAATAATCATTATTTTTTTGTGTTGTTTTCAAATATTTTTTGTTGTTATCATAACAAATAACTTTTTGTTTAGCACCTGTCTCCAGTATATCTAAGCGTATTACATGTACAATTCGTCTTTGGAAACTTTAAGAAGGCTAATGGTTACATATAAATATTTTGTACTATGAATTGTAAGAAAGCTGTTTGTTTCCTTAATAAATAAATAAATAAATGTCATTCTTGTTAAATAAAAATCAAAACAAAACAGTATCAGAATAGGTAATACTCAGCATAATCGAGGCAACACGAGCCTCGACACTGGTCTTCCTAGGTGCTCAAGTCGGAGAGCACTCTCTCTCTCTCTCTTTACAACCTATTGCAGTCACTGCTGGACAAAGGTCTCTCCTAGAGGAGAACTTCTGCGCTCAAAAGTATTACCTCTACTATTATTATGGAAACATACGGAGGTTGCAGGTTTGAATCCGTCACTTGTCCTTTCAAACATTGAAACATTTTGAGGAAACCTGCTCACACCTACGAAGAGATTCAAAGGTTGTGCATGAAGCCGGTAAATCCGCACTGTGCCCGCGTGGACGACTAAGGCCTCAATTTTTCAGTTTTTTTTTGTTTTTTATTTTATCCTTTTTAGGCAGACATTTGACCGCCATCTCATCTGATGGTAGGTGATGATGCGGCCGAGGATGGATCATGCCTGCCTAGAAACAGCCTATTCACTCTTGAAGACGGCCAAGTTCTAATGATCGAGGAACACATAAGGAGGCAAAGAGTTCCATTCCTATGCGGTGCGCATTAGGAACGAGGCACCAAAGCGGGCTGTGCGGATGTGTGGAATGTCTACCACGCAAGGATGCCCCTCACGGAAGGTGCCCCTCGATTAGGACTTACAGCTGATAATGATACTAGTACCATTGCGGTGTTTAACTAAGATCTTTCGATGTTCATTCAAAGTGTGAAATCTAGGCGCAAATGTGTTTTTTTAAGTTATAGGGAGCAAACGAGCAAGAGACACCTGATGGAAAGTCTTCAACTCCGCCCATGAACAACGGTGGCACCAGAAGCGCCACCGGTGCGTTGCTTGCCTTTAAGGAAGGAATACGCTCTTTTCTTGAAGGTTCCTATGTCATATTTGTCAGGAAATACCGCTGCTGGTAGGTCATTCCATATTAGCGAAGTAAGTCAAAGAAAATTGCGCATAACTCGAACTGTAGTCGAACGCCAACCATCAAGATGATCTGGATAGAATTTCATGTGTTTACTTGTACTAACGACATGACCGAATAACCAGCCCCCGGCTTTTCGCAGTCAATTACCGGGCACCCCGCGCGGTATATTAACTTTTAAATCTCAACGCGGGGGGCAGCAGATGTTTTGAATTAGTGGGGATTACAGTGCGTGCGCGTTGTTTTGTTAGTATTAACAATGAATAGATTAACTTTTAATATTGTAAATATTATTCATCACTGCTCAGTTGTACGGAACAGCTATGCTTTGGCACGGGCCTAAGGCTACTGGAGTTTACTTTGGATTACAAACTAAACATTCCCATCACTTCCAAACAGCGAACCTATAGCTACATAAGTATTTTTTATTATTTCTGATGGGCTTACTCTTGAGCACAGACTATCCTAGAGGAAGACACGTGCTCTAAGATGCAGCGAGCTTGCCCAGAAAAAACCTGTTCATTCGTTTTATGAATTCCACAGGGTTGTATGTGGCCGGAAACAGACGCAAGCAGATCATTCCATTCATTTGCAGTACGCATAATGAAATTGATAACCTATGGTGAAAGGGTGACTAATATGTTGTTAAAAAAGTGAGGGTCGGTAGAGTTAGGCCGTGTAGATTCAAAAGCTTGCCTCTACATGAGATCTGATATATTTTAACAGCGCCAACCTTATTTGGTCGTCTTGGCGACATTTTACATGAAACGATTTTGGTGGATTCCTATTGAAAAGACCGGCCGAGCATTTTTATGAAATTCCGGTATTGCTAGTGGATTGCGGTGTCATTTTTCATTTCATTTCATTTCATTTTAAAGCTATCTGGTTAACTTTGTAGCGGGAATTTAAAAAGCTGACAAGATACATTTGTCCTCTGTCATGAAGATAGTAACTAGAATCATTGACATGCCTTCTAAACCTCAGAGGGACTCAAGATTTTTCCGTCATTCATCCAATAGGGATGATGACAATTTTTTTTTCTGCTATTATATCCATGGACCGCATTATAATAGGAACATTGGTAAAAGAATTACTCCGTTAACATTAAAACTCACAGAGATTTTTCTATTCTAAAAACACAATAATGGACTTTCCCAGAAAACGCTTCATACAAATGGCTACCTAGTTATGACGTCACGCCTCAGTAATTCGTATGCATAGTTTGTGAATTTTGTACTACAACTATATTAAATGTTGCGTTTATTCAAATGGTATAATAGCAAAAGTTGCTTTAAGTTATATGTCTAATCCTTTTGTTTACAATTTTTTGACAATTAATGTACTTTAAAAATGGACTTGCCCACCCATCTTTGAAGACTAATAAAATTCATAAAACATGAGTTTTCGAGCTGAGAGTAACCACATCGTTATTTTTAACCCAGATTTGTAATAATATAAAATAGTTCTTACGATTCCAGGACCCTGTCATCATGCCCATTATGACCATTCCGATAATAGCTTGACTTGCAAAATCGAGCCCTCGCGATAAAGTAAAATAGTTAATAAAGACACAGCATCCCCTTACTTAGCCATAAACACTTCAATAAAAGACAATGTTGCCAGACCAAAAAACATAACGCAAAATTACCTCATACCCCACATTGCGGGGATTTACCCGTGATTTAGCATTATTCGACGCCATTTGCAATAAAATCGCGTTCGCGTATAGCCAGTTAATTTCAGTGGCGATGGGGTGTTTAATATAACCGGGGGTCAGTCGGTTCTATTCCCGTGTGGGGTAGTCAGGTAATTAATGTTGAGATCGAGGTAAAGACGGCATTTCATTTGTAATGATTTACCTTTAGGTTTTTGTTGTTGTTTTGTTTTAATGTTGGCAATTAAGCAGACTTGGTGGTAGATCGATACTGAGTCGTCTAGGTAGGTACCACCGCAGTGCCAGATATCGTCCCGTGAAATAAAAGTGTTTTGCACTTCTATGTTTTGGGATGAGGGCACTGTAGCTAGTGACATTACTGGGTATAAGCAATGATATCTATTACATCATTGGCTATAAGAGGCAAACATCTGTTGTCTAGAGTGTCTGACGGAGTGCGGCATTAATGGAGACTAATAACTGTTTATCTGTTGTTTGTTTTCTTCAATGCCGCTCTGTAATGGTCAGGTGTATCGCTTACCATCGGGGTGAGCGTCCAGACCATCCTGTTCACTTCGTACCATATTAAAAGATTTCTGAATACAGAAAACTGGGAAAGCCATGCTTTAGCGCGGTAGATCCGGCTAGACTGGATACCACCCAGTGTGATTTGAAAGATTGAGCTGTAACTCACCATGCAGGCCCAGTAGAGATTTGTTTATGTTAAAAAGTACAGGACAGTCAGGACGCTCTCCTGATGGTAAGTGACACGCCTAACCATGACAGAACGACATTGTTGGAGACAAACAACGGATACACAGTTATTATTCTCCACCAATGCCACACTGCGCCCGTCACCCGAGACAACAGATTTTAGTTTTCATACTTGGTAATTTTACTAGCTACAGTGCTCTCATCCCGAAACATAAAAGTGCAAAACACTTTAATTTCACGGGATGATATCTGGCACTGCGGTGGTACCTACCTAAATCACTCAGTACCGAGTCTACCACCTAGTGGACGATATCTGGCACTGCGATGGTAATAATAAATAGTAAATTAGAGAATTAGTTAATAGATTGGTGGGTGTTAACGACTACTAACCTAAAATTGTAAGCGGTAGTTATAACCGAAATGTTTGTACTGCCCGGGGATCGAACCCTCAACTATCACACCAAATGGTCGCCAAAAACTCCTTTTTCTCTGCAGATTTGATATCTTATTAATCAAAGTGATGTGCAATCTAATTTGGTATGATTTTATCGATAGAACAATTATTTTAATACTGTATCACCTGCCGATCGATATGACCTTATCGGCCAGGTGTCGATATTTGAATCATTTTATATCCCATATTGTTAGGGTGCATATTGATGTAATGATTATAATGTAGTTAAATAACTGCTACATCATCTACTGTCATCAATTTACTAATGTATGTGTAATAGAGAAGGTATTAAACGTTTACAGTTCAATTGTACTAGAAGCAACATTAGCTTGCATATATGTATAATATGTATTTTTGTCTGCGTGTTTCTAAGTAAGTTGAGAATTTTAATGTGTACATATTTTACATCCTACACTGTAATAAGTTTAGTTTAGTGTTTATAATACTGTAATCCTATACACCCTATACGGGTAGGCTCGTGCCCCTCGGTTGGGACGTTTAATGAGCTGATGATGATGATGATGATGACTGTAATAAGCTTAGATTAACAATAAACTAGCTACATACACAATCACGAAAAAACGTCGACCAAAAAATTTCCAAGCCTCATGACATATACGTTTAGTTATTGTTATATTTCCAAGTCAACCTATCACAGTCCACTGCTGGACATAGGTCTCCCCCATTTTGCGCCAGATATCCCGGTCCTCCACTTTTCTCGTCCAGCTTCCACCAGCGTCTCCACTCCAGAACCCGTCTGCTCCAACGGCCAAACGGATTAAATCATTTCTGATCTTATCACTAAGAGAGACTCCAAGCATAGCTCGCTCCATTGCGCGTTGAGTGACTTTGAACTTGTGAATCAATCCCGCAGTCAGTGTCCATGTCTCAGCTGCGTATGTTAGTACGGGTAGGACGCATTGCTCATTTGTGTTTAAGCAATTTTATTTAACTTTATTTATTGTTATAATTAGAACGTAAAATTATTAACTTAAATTTTGAACTTAACGAGTCATAGAAAGAGTATAAAATCAAAAGCACGAGAATGAAAATTCTGCGCAATGGGCATAATTTTGCCGCGAACACTTTTTGAGTGAGATTGTGCATCCAGATAGTTTATTGTTTATCTAAGGACGCAAGGCAGTATTGATGGAAAATAATTGCTATCTACAGTAATTTGTTTCCATCACCACTGTATCATCATCATCGACCTCGTTCACTTCATAAACAATCAAGTGATTATAGAGCCAACACTCCCGACATACAATATATTTTTTTGTTTTCCCGCAAACTTTAATTGTATTTTAAATAAAAACTCAACTGTTACTCGTATATAGTAACAGTATAGTAAAAGTAAATTAAAAAAGAACTGATATCAAACAGAATAACACCACAAAACGAATACGTACATTCAAAATTAACAAGCGCGAAATTCGCTCCGCCAACGCTATAAACATAAATAAAAAAAACGTCGCCGCTCCCCATGGGCCGCCATGATTCGCACTTTGTTTACCAAATCCTTTCATTATTAAAAAGACGTATAGCGCAGTGACGTTACGCGACGCAAACATCGACATCGATAAAAATAAACCGCGCCTCATTATCGATGCATATTAGACAGGTGAAGTGGTAGCCGCGTCGTTACATGGGAAATCTTTTTATCCCATCAATTATTCCCGGTTTTAGTACGGATATATTCAGGTAAATTGTTAAATGGATACGCTGATAGTTTGGATTGGATGCGGGAACAAAAATGCTATGTCGGCGATTTTTAAGAGAACTGATTCATTGCTTGATTGCTTGCTGATAGGTTACTATCAGTCTGCCTGTTCAGCGAGGTTTGGCAAAGCCTAGGAATATTTGGCATGAGTGATATTTAGTACTTTTTATTCTACGTCTGCCTGCAATGGCATAACTGCATTAATCTGTGCGTGTTGTTAGCCAAGCAAAGCGCAAGGCTCACTACCTACCATTCTCGAAGTGTTCCGCCGTATTTTTTAACTATCATTGAGTTGGTTCCCGATGTACCAGATAGTTCATATTCTCAGGATATGATGTCATCAATAGACTTATTAAACATACAAAGTCGCGGCGTGTGAAGCGGCTGAAAAAGCCAAACGTGCAAATACAGGGTCTAGGCTTGAATATGACTTTGTCCATTCGGTGTCGAGACCCTTGGTCCGTGGGGGTAGCGCTATTAGGCTTTTTTAAAGAAATTTCCAAACGATTAGTCGACATTACTGGAGACCGAAGATCTGGCAGCTACCTTGGTCAAAGAATTAGTTTAGCGATTCAAAGGGGTAACGCTGCCAGTGTCTTCGGAACTTACCAAAGGGGGTTCTTTTATTAATTATATTTAGTTATTATATTTTTTTTATGTTTTAGGTATAATATTTAATTTTTAAGGTTTTTAGTTGTTAGTATTGATTAATTATTATTATTATTTGTTAATATTTCGAATGTCAAGTCGCACTTATTTACTGATGTGTAGAATTTCATGAAGTCAGGGTCGGTAGAGTTAGGCCATGAAGATCCAGAAACCTGAGTCTACATGAGATCAGGGCTGGTAGCCCTGATCTCTTATTTGGTTGTCTTGGCATCATTAAATATTTTTGGTGGGATTCTTATTCTTGGTATTAACAACACTCGAATTTCAATAGTTTAATGTTATTTTAATGTTTTTTACTACTTTACAAAAACACTTAGTAAAATAACGTATTAAATAAGCGACATACAGACTTTTCTATTGTCGTTACAGATCGTAGGCGAGCGCAGGATTCCTCACGATTTTTTTCTTCACCGTTTAATGCAATATCTCACCGTTTAATGGGCTTATAACTTTGCTAGACTCGTGTTAATATTGGTGTATACTGATTATTTATAATTACATATTCTGAAACGTTGTCATACAAAAAGAGACATCAAAACTGTCCCACAACAAACGTATAAGAAATAAATTAATCGATACCTCCATAATCCTTGCCGCGCGTCCCCATTACGGACATTACCATGCGCCCCGCGACTGGCTATATTAAGATTTATTAACCCAATAACTTAGGGTCTAAGTCCGGCAAATCGCTATGTTTGGTGGAACACCGCAGTGCTGTAAACATGTTCCCGGTAAGTGTAATGGTTGATTTGGGAATCTACTAGGTGGAAGACTCGATACTGAGTCGTCTAGGTAGATACCACCGCAGTGCCAGATGTCGTCCCGTGAAACAGGAGTGTTACGCACTTCTGTGTTTCGGGATGAGGGCACTGTAGCTAGCGAAATTACCGGGTATAAGTGACCTAACATCTGTTGTCTCGGGTGACGGGTGCAGTGTGGCAGTGATAGAGAATATTGTCTGTGTGTTTTTATTTTTCCTTCAATGCCACTCTGTCATGGTCGAGCGTATCACTATCAGGTGAGCGTCCTGACCGTCCTGACCACTCTATAACTTAAAAAACACTACATAACTCCTATAAACTTTGAACTTTGAATCTCTTCGCAGGCGAGCGTAGGTTACCTCAAGATGTTTTCCTTCATCGTATGACCGTCGGATTACGTACATATAATTTCGAAATTCGTACGTGACGGGATTTGAACCAGCACCCTCCGACGCTCAAGTTCATAAATAGTCTTATTTATGGGTCTCTTTAACACAGTAATATTTACAAGTACAAGTACTAGTACTTATTCATCTTTTATTAAATTCACAATAAGCAAATTCCTTGTTACTAATTCAACGAACTCAAATTACTTTGGCGTGTAACCGCTTTATGCCACGCAGAATCTTTACCACATCGATACAAAGCTAAATATTTTTATGGTTGTGCTAAAACGTCATGCATGACATTCAAACTTTGCCGGATTATACCCGTTCAATAATACCAAACGATTGTGACGTCATTCTTTTATAGTCGCACATTTTTATGAAAAATGTAATAGTAATGTGTTATCACTTTTTTTTACAATTTAAGACTTGAAATAATATAATGCTGCACAAAACATTTTTTTAAAGAATAACTACTGAGATTCTTGCTTGATTCTTCTCAGTAGATAACTACAATCCGAACCAGTGGTAGCTTCATTTGACATTCATAAGTGTTCTGTAAGGACCGAAACTGGATAAACACTTTTCATTTTCAATCAGAAATTAAAGTAATAAATAGTTAATTAAACAAAATTATGAACATTTTTGACCAGTATTTGAAAAAATAAATTCGGAGTTTTTTAGATTCTACTCAGTAGCTACATTCTGAATCAGTGGCAGATTAAAGGACCTAGCGGGATAAGCGTATGAAAACTGCACTCGCGTCTGATGAAGGATTTTTACCTTTTTTTATTGTTTTTTTATCTAAAATAGCCACACACTTAATCTCACACCCCTCACCCCTTTAGTAAGGGAATAATGGGGATAACAACCCTTAACGAAAAATTTTTTTTTCTCAGTACCTATTTGAGATATCTTCATGAGATTGAAAACATACATGACTATCGATGAACTAATTATTATAGATTTTTTTTAGAATTTTGCTTGCGAAAGGTCGCTGGTGGAGGCTGGATGAGAAAAGCAGAGGACCGGGATATTTGGCGCAAGATGGGGGAGACCTATGTCCAGCAGTGGACTGCGATAGGTTGAATAGACTACCCTGCGCCCGTCACCCGAGGCGATAGATGTTAGGACTCTTACACTCTGATTTTACTAGCTACAGTGCCCCTCATCCCCTTCTATTTAAGGTAGTTGTTAACTACACATAATCTTAAAAAAAACTTAAAAATAGAAAAAAATATTACAAAATTGTTATTCTTTGCACAATCAAATTGGAATATTTTTTTAAATTTTGTTTAAATAGCTCGTTAGAAAGAAAGAAATATGTAATGACTAATATTAAAACTACACAATTACTAGAAATTAGATAGAACTTGCTCTTACACGTAATATTTATTAAAAAAATATTATAATAAATGTCGAGTATAATTTTAATGTTTACGTATCATCACAGTATCATTTAATACATCCTGTGTAAACCTTGTTTATGTTTGTGATTTTAACAGATTTTTTTTGCTTGAATATTTTAGTTGTGTATACCATAAAAATAAATTAATTATATCCATACAGTAACCGGTTGTTATTTCGGTTTAAAAACAACATATTTCGCTTACGTGTTACAGTTCCTTAAATTCACACTTAGGCAAGCGCAAACATTGTTACTTCTGATAAAAATGGCTGAGCTTCAATGCCGCGTTCATTTTTTGAAGCAAATAGATTGATTTAAAGACAATCAGGTGATTCATCTTGCTAAAATCTAACCAAACTGGGAAAAATCGCATGAAGCGGGCTTTTTAACTATGTCTTCGCATGGGATTCCAACCTACGACCTATAGACCACGCAGCTTAAACTATCTGGTAGACTCGATAAATACTGAGTTGTCTAGGTACCAATGCAGTGTCAGGTATCGTCGCGTGAAAAAGGATTTGCACTTGAGAAAGGTTATGCACTTCTGTGGTTCGGGATGAAAGCATTGTAGCTGGTAAAATTCCGGTACTAAAAGAGACCTTACAATTAACATTTGTTGTTTCTGGTGTCGGGCGCAGTGCGGCAATGATAACTATCTATCAGTTGTTGGTCTTCTTCAATGCCGCTCTGTCACGGTCAGGCGTACCACTTACCATCAGATGAGTGTGTTGACCTGTACACTTTAAAATAAATAAAACATCTAAACGCAATGTTTAGCCACTACAGCATGGAGGCACTTAAATAAAAATAAACCAATAAACGTCTAACAAAAGTTTATACAGTTCAAATAGCCTGACTTGATAGAAGACTTACTTTCATATTCGTAGCCAATGATATTCTGTATATATTTATTTATTTATTTTCTGCTAGTCACATGGTATTGCATTGGTGTAACATAAATATAGCGGTACATTGATCACGTGACACCCTGCAAGGGCACTGCAAAAAAGAGAGCGACGTACATATAATTTATTTATAACCGAGATTCATAAGTTTATTAGCTTAACAATCCATTACTCCTTATCTTCAAAAAATTCGTTTAATGTGTAATATGCTTTTTGTAAGAGATGTGTTTTTAGTGTTTTTGTGAAAATAGTATAGTTTAGTAATTCTTTTATTTTGTTTGGTATATTGTTATAAATCGATATAGTCATCCAATATGGGCCTGATCTAACTATTTGTAGGGATTTAGCCTGCGGACAATTAAGTTTATTTTTATATCTATTATTTCTTCTAATTTTAGTATTGGCTGAATAAAGGTTGTGGTATTTCTTTACAAATTTACAGGATTCTAATATATAGAGGCATGTTACAGTAAGTATATTATGTTTTATGAAGTATGATCTACACGATGTTAATTGATCAAGATTGAATAGTATTCTTACACATTTTTTCTGAAGCACAAATATATCATGTATGGCTGTGCTATTACCCCATAGAACAATACCATATACCATTCTTGAGTGTGCGTATGCATAATATGCAGTGAGTGCTGTTTTCGTATCTGTGACTCTTTTCAGTTGGTTAAATGCATAAATAAAAGATGAAAGTTTGTTACTTAGTTTTTGTATATGAGATTTCCAGTTCAAATGGCAATCTATTTCAATTCCCAAAAGAGAAGTTGAAGGTTCAGTTTTGATTTGAGTATTACTGTAATTATATTTAATGTTAAGTGGTGATTTTTGATATGGTCGAAATTGCATTATTTTAGATTTGTCAAGGTTAAGTAACAAGTTATGTTGATTAAGCCAGTGATGTATGAGTTTTAAAGTACTATTTAACTTTTGAGTTAATTCATTTATATTATTACACGGTATTGAAATGGATATGTCATCTGCAAATAATGTGCAATGTTCATTTATTATTTCTGGCAAGTCGTTTATGTAGATAATAAATAAAATAAAATGTAAATACGCCATCAAATAAAGGTAGATACGCCATCCGTGCCTCAAAACGAACCGCCAAATAGAGTACAGTTTGTACTCTTTTGTTTAGGAAAATATGTTCGAAATATGTGTATGTGTGCTGTCACTGCATTCGGAACACTTTTTTCGATTGTTTTGTGAGCATATCACGAATCCATAATTTTTTACATCATAATTCGTAGCAACCTAGCAACGCACATCCAAATAAGCAAACCATATTTAAATATATACGTGGAAAGTTTACCAGCGGTATATTGACAAACCCGAGGCGCTGAAGGTTTATTTACGCGACATAGTGTACTAAATATGGCGCCGGCAGACTGCGTCAACATTTTTGAAATGGTGTTTTGAAGATTTGGACGGTTGGTCAGTTCGCTCACTTGGTGTGGTATATATTATTTTTTTATCCTCTATAGGCAGACATTTGACCGCCATCTCACCTGATGGTAGGTGATGATGCGGCCGAGGATGGATCATGCCTGCCTAGAAACAGCCTATTCACTCTTGCCTTGAAGACGGCCAGGTTTAAATGATCGGGGAACACATACGGAGGCAAAGAGCTTCATTCCTTTGCGGTGCGCATTAAGAACGAAGCACCATAGCGGGCTGTGCGGATGTGTGGAATGTCTACCACGTAAGGATGGAACGCTCGCCTCCGTCTTGTATCCCGATGGTGAAAAGGGGCTGGTGGAATTAACGCGTGTAATTCCATCGCACACTCACCGAAATTTAGCCTGTAAATAAATGTATACTCCTCAATATGACACATGTAGTGTTGAAAAAAATTAATAATAGTAGATCGATCGATTGAATAGAAGAGCGTCGGTGGCTTAATGGTGTGGACTGTTGCCTTCCGATCGGGACGGCGCAGGATCAAATCCCGCCACGTACCAATGTGTTTCCGAATTCCCGAAATTATATGTATGTTTATTCGGCACTCTTACGGTGGAGGAAAACATCGCGAGGAAACCTGCACACGCTTGCGGAGAGATTTAAAGGTTGTGCGTCAAGTCGCCCAATCCGCACTGGGCCCGCATGGATGACGGCACTATACATCTATGCCGTTTTTTCATGGTCGGGCGTGTTACTCAGGTGAGTGTCCTGACCGTCCTGTATACTTTAAAAAATATATTTTTTAGTTCAAATTAGCAGTCAAAAGCATAAAGCGATGATTTAAAAGATGATCCCTTTAAACATACGTGTACGCGTTTTTACACATTTACAACTGACCGTAAAGCTTTTACTTCAATCAAGCTGACAACAAAAGCCGCATTGAATTACTCGACAACCTGCAATAAACAGACAGTAGCCCCTGGCCACCCATCAGAACACTCACACATTCCCATGCCTTTTGCCTCGGTCACTTCGCGCCACACCGTGACATTCTCGCGTAGGAAACTTTTTTTAAACGCTACTCTTTAAGAACTGAACCTTTCCTCCCACAAATGTTTGCCGACTGTTTTTGGAATCTAACCAAGCTGCGGGCACGCCGAGACGAAATACTAGGAATTCGCAGTTTCCCTTCGGTTCTTGGATAACATTTGCGTCTTGCGAAATTGCAAGAGATATGAGGTGCTAGTCACCGCACATATGTATTAAGGCCCATTTATATGATAAATAGTAATAATAATGAACAATTTTTAAATGAAGCTTACGTACGTAGCGTAAATAAGTAAGTATATTTACTAAAAATAAAAACTTATCTTCATCTTTTAAGTGTATAAAAACAAACATTACTTACTGACTGTTTTTTTGGTGATATGAGTAGGTACACATAACTTTGTAAAAGTTATCGCATATGAGTACTTTCATATATAATAATATTATATGTTAAATATTCAATTACATAGTGAAGAATACACACTAAAACTGTGTAAATAGATGTCAAAATGTAATAAAACAATAACAAACAAAAGTCCAACAATCAAACAAAAATGTTTTACCAAATGTCATTTAAATATCAAGTCACCAAGTACTTTCAATTTACAAAATAAAAAAATAAAAATTGGACATCCTTCACAAATTCAAGTGACGAGTGCTAACGAAATACAAATATTAGTCAACCAACGACACAAATTAAACCTAATGTATAATGCAAAGTAAGCTTTAACTTGAAACTAAGTGCTTGGACAAAGCAACTGTTAGCAGATTACTGTGCAACGTTTAACCGATAGAATTAGACAATTTACGATCGTCTAAAGACCTCACCAAACTTGTCATAATTTGAACGCAAACAATGTACTGCTACTGGTGTATATTATTGTTGTAGATGGTTTATTTTTAATAATACGCATATTATACTATGTGTAATATAAATTTATATCAATTGTGCCAAAATATAAAATAAGAAGCTTTTAAAGTAAAACACAAATTGCTCCAATTCAAAACAAGTTAAAAATATAAAGACGCATTAAGCATCAAATGAAGTTGATCATAAAAGTGAATGTTTGTGTTAACGTGGATACAAATTCACTAAAGCGTTTGACACCATCGACCACCCATTCATAAGGCTTTAAACGGCCATAATTCAAACGTAAAATCTGTTTTATATGTGCAACACAGAGGTTGATACAGGTAGAAGGTCCTGTGAAATGTATCGAGACAGTGCAACTTTTGTACCGGGCGTGCGAAGAGGGTGTGCTGCAAGGTGAAACGTTCAGACCGCGCTTTTTAACACGTATGTTTTTATATTTGTATTGATATTGTTTGGCGGATATGGGGTAATAGTTTTTTGATGCTATGATTTCAACACAAACCAAAACATTTTTAAGAAGTAATATGAAGTGTGGAAAGTATTTTGGGAATATTATTGCCAGATGTTTGACATTAATTATTTTTAAGTTACAATGAAATCAAGACAATAATCACGGTTGTTGTATCTTGTTAAAGTACACTAATAAGTTTTATAGTTTTCTGTGACCACTAATTTTATGAAATAAATTATATTTGTTTTGCATATAAATGTCGATTGTTATTGTACGATTGTTAGTCTACAAAAAACCGAAATAATCACTCGTTTTTGGTAGTCGTAGATTCATTCATATACAATATATCTTGAAACACCGTTCAAAATGAGTTTTTCTAAAGTTTGAACTTACCTGAACTCTACTCTCCGTGAGGCCGATTCTCATAGCGATTTCTTCTCTCATGAAGATATCGGGGTAGTGAGTCTTTGAGAAACATCTCTCCAACTCATTCAGTTGTGCCGGAGTAAACCTGCATAAAGATACAAGATATTAATATTTTATACTCTTTTAATATACAACAACACATATACAACCTTCTAATAAATATACGGGCATTTATAAAATAAATTCAAGTTTATTAACTTTGTAATAGACAGTCAAGTCTTTCTTCCGCAGATTTATAATGTACAAAATCGACTGTTGAGGTCATGCACGCGAAAAATCAGCGATGCGATGCCGCGCATGTTATGTCTAGGTTGGTTCTAATCGATAATCTTTTTCTATATAGCTTTGGACATAGTGTTTATGCCCGATTGCGGTACATACTTGATACGGTCCATCCAACTGGTTGGAGAGAAACCACGACATCGTATGCTTTTATTTTCATTTGGACTATCAATCGCTCAATTTAAGTGATATACTCAAAGAACCAAACTAAACTAAGCACATGTTTCGTCTTTGCTTTTGCTAGGTCCGATTGACCCACGGCCTCTGATGGTGAAACAAACAAGTGAATAAGATCACCGGTGTCCCCGCACTTCCTTTCGTACTCTTTAGTTACCTTTATCATTATTAATAGTACTTTTTAAAGGCCGGCCACATGCTTTTTCCTTCTTTGGAGTGACGAGTGTTCATGGATAGTGGTCACATACCATCCGGCGAATAGTCTGCTATATGTCCATATCCTTCTTGCTCCTTTTGTAGTCCTAGATATAGGTCTTCCCTATTGGGTGTAGGTATCCCAGCCCCCCGCTTCCCTCATCCAGCCTTGACCAAGGCAAGTCGTCGGTTCATAAATCCAGGCGTCCTTACACTTGCCAAGACGCGGTCTTCGCTCAAGAAGTAACTACTTATGAAATAATCTTTCCACTCCAGAACTAACTATGAAATATATAAACTCTATCTTTTTGTACTGACCTTGTCCGATGTCTCTTCTGTTTGGCCGGCTTATCACTGTCAGAGGCTGATGATGACATGCTAACTGGAACTGTTGCCATATGACCCCCGCTGTGCTGTTGGTGGATGCCACCTGTTGGGGTTAAAAATGACTTTATATTTTTCAGTCAAACAGCCTATGAAGCCTAAATATAGAGTACGGGCCTTTCTTCACAGCATGGCTTATGCGAGAGGCCGTTAACCACCACGAAAAGAGCAGTTTGGTACGGTAGTGATACAAAGGTAGTAACGACTACCTTTGTATCACTACCGTACCATGTTTTCCTTTATGGACTAAACATGTGAATTTCGTACTTAGTAATTTTCTCGAAACACATTGTTATTGAATTAAATAAATGAAATTAAGTAAGACTTGTTTGGTATATATATCTTAATGTGGCATACCTAAATAGATATAAAAAAGTCTTGTCATATAAGTAAACTAGCTTTTGCCCGCGGCTTCGCTCGCATTAAATTCGGGATAACACGGTACTTACATTTATCACTATACATAGGATTTCCCCTCCCTCCAACTTTAAAGGTTTCGGGGTCAATTTCAGATTTTTTTTTTAGCAAAAAATATGTTATAGTGAGCTAACCTTAAAAGATAGACATATGCTGTCGCGGACTTTTTTGTAGACCTTTAAAAGAAGAACAATACTCTCATACATGACTTTTGTAAAACTTTAACCGTTTACGCAGCGTACGCAGCGGAATCTCCAAGTAAGAAAATTTCCCCCCCGATTTTGAAACATTGTTCATTGCTGCTCCGCTTTTATTACTCGTAGCGTGATGATATATAGCCTATAGCCTTCCTCGATAAATAAGCTATCTAACACTGAAAGATTTTTTCAAATCGAACCAGTAGTTCCTGAGATTAGCGCGTTCAAACAAACAAACTCTTCAGCTATATATATTAGTATAGATTCCAGATGCCTTACTTTGGCAACGCTTATTGCCAGACTAGAACCATGACACATTGAGACCACGGTCTAGGGCAAAAGAATAAATATTCATATGATAAAAAAATTAACGACTGATGTATTTTTTTACATATGAACTTCCATCATTTTTGAGAGTTTTAGCTAAATAAAAGCCGAGTGGTATAATGCGTTCAGCGTTGGCTTTGATTGCAGCTTGATCCGCAGGTCGTTAGTTCGAATCCCGTGGAGAGATCACATAGTAAAAGTTACTCTGTGCGATTTTTCCCAGTTTGGTTAGTTTGTTTTGAAGAATTCAGTACTGAGTCGTCTAAGTACCACCGCTGTGCCAGATATCGTCCCGTAAAATAGGAGTGCTTTACACTTCTGTGTTTCGATATGAGGGCTGTAGTACGGATAAAATAAATGTACTACAGCTATAGCTAGTAAAATTACCGGGTATGAGAGAACGTCTGTGCCTTTAGTTTATTTATTTATTTGTACAACATAGGTATAAAGGTAAGGTGAGACAGAAGAAGGTAAGGTGAGTAAGGTGAGACGGATATTAGTTCGCTATGTTTGTAAATGTCGAGAAAATATATAAAAATTACAAAATAATATCAAACAATTAAACTACATATACAAAAGATTCAAAGTCAAAGAGGAATTTAAGATAATGTCATCAAATTAATTAAATCAAATAATATTAAAAGTCCAATTTTAAAACACGAAACAATTACGATAATAAACAATAATTTAAAATTAAATGAGATCAATAAAATATATATTTGAAGTCAAATTAATAACTCACACAATGCATAATAAACACGAATTTGTAATTTAAATCATAAAATCCAATTTAATTATATCAAAATTATTAAAATTGATTATAACAATACAATAGAGACAATAAGAAACTTTAATAATTAAATAAAACAATGTCATTGAAAAATAAGTAAAAGGTATGTCATGAAATATAATAATCCAAACATAATATGGATTAACCTACTGTCAATTACATATTGAAATCACATTATATGTAAATTATGATACAAATTTGTCATGAAAGTACTCAGTAATATCATAGTAGGGCCTGTCCTGTAGTAATCGTAATAATTTATTTCGGAAATTAATGTGATTTGCTTCTTTGAGCTCGTCAGGTAATTTATTATATATTTTAGGGGCCATATTGAAAAAACTTTTATTTTTGAGAGTAGTTCTGCAGGTTGGTGTAAGTATGTTATGAACATGACGTCGACTTCCCTGTGACGGTACTGATGACACTTTGCAAAGAGTTGTTTATTTTGTGAACAAATGTTGCAGTCTCATATATGTATAATGAGGCGACAGTTAATATGTTTAACTCTTTGAAGTATGGCCTGCAACTATCTGTCTTTCTTATATTTTTCATTGCCCTTATACATCTTTTCAGAGAAAATTTGTATAAGGGCAATCTGAGAAAATTTCCCTAGAAAATTATTCCATAGCGTATAATGGAAGCAACATAACCATTGTATGCTGTTACGACGGACTCTATATTTATCCGTCTGGTGATACTCCTTAAGGCAAAGACGAATTTGTTAATACGTTTACACAGATCGTCTGTGTGTTCAGACCAATTTGTTTGGTAATCCAGTATTAAGCCCAGGAATCTCGTAAAAGGTACTTGATCTACTAATTTGTTTCCTATGTTTATAGTAACATCAGGTTTCTGAGTATATTGACGGAAATTAATTATTTTAGTCTTGTCATATTAATGTCAAATTATTTAATTCTAACCAATTTATTATTTTATTCAATGTCTGGGTAATTTCAAATTCATATGTCAATCTATCTTTACATTTAACTATAACTGTACTGTCGTCTGCGTATAGGATCATAGGGTATTTAATGCAAGTCGGCAAGTCATTGATATATATAAGAAACAGCAGAGGCCCAAGGATTGTTCCTTGTGGAATGCCATACTCTACATTTCTACTATTTGATACGTACTCATGGATAGTTAAAGTTTCTTAAGATAAACTTTTTATGGCTGTGCTTTGTTTTATGTTATTTAAATATGATTCAAGCAGTTTTAAAGTTACGCCTCGAATTCCATAAGTGTAGAGTTTGTGGAGAAGGAGTTCATGATTAACATAATCGAAGGCTCTAGACATATCCATAATAAACTAATGATAGTAAATATTACTTGCCACAGAAGTGCAAGACGCTCGTATTTCACAGTACTTACGATATATGACACTGCGGTGGTAGGTACCTAATTTGACGACTCAGTAGCGAATCTACCAAATCTAAGTGAATAGTTATGTTTGTATTAAGTGTGTTTACAATAGGTAGCTTCATTTGGCAGTAATTAGGACCTAAATTGAATGAAAACATTTTTGATTTTGATATTTTGACAGGTACCTTGTGAATCTAATGTTGTATATGGACTAAATTAAAAAAATTTAAATTTTAAAATTTAATTTTGTTCCTTTTTTAGGTACCTTGTAATATTCAGCCCTAATGTTGTGCGCGATGTGAAGCCTCAAATTGTATAAATACGTTTTTGATTTTTATTTTTGATGTGTACCTTGTAAATGGTCGGCCCGCGATGTGAAGCCTCAAATTGTATAAATACGTTTTTGATTTTTATTTTTGATGTGTACCTTGTAAATGGTCGGCCCGCGATGTGAAGCCTCAAATTGTATAAATACGTTTTTGATTTTTATTTTTGATGTGTACCTTGTAAATGGTCGGCCCGCGATGTGAAGCCTCAAATTGTATAAATACGTTTTTGATTTTTATTTTTTGATGTGTACCTTGTAAATGGTCGGCCCGCGATGTGAAGCCTCAAATTGTATAAATACGTTTTTGATTTTTATTTTTTGATGTGTACCTTGTAAATGGTCGGCCGCGATGTAAAGCCTCAAATTGTATAAATACGTTTTTGATTTTTATTTTTTGATGTGTACCTTGTAAATGGTCGGCCGCGATGTGAAGCCTCAAATTGTATAAATACGTTTTTGATTTTTATTTTTTGATGTGTACCTTGTAAATGGTCGGCCCTAATGTTGTGCGCAATGTGAAGCCGCGCGCCGAGCGCATGGTGCGGGCGGTCGATGCTCGGCTTGATCTCGTGGCCCTTCGACTCCTCGGTGCACGACTCTTTGTGACCTGTGGGACAACAGTACCTTTAAGAATAACAAACCCGTTGTTTACAATATGAAGTCTTTTGATTTGAACATGTACTTATTTTGCAGGAAGTATATCATACATCTCTCTCTCTTCAACCTATCGCAATCCACAACTGGCCATAGGTCGCCCCAATTTTGCGCCAGATATCCCGGTGCTCCGCTTTTCTATACATATGTCCCTATTTTTGGGGCTAGTTGAAAAATTTCTAGTTGGAATCAAAGAGTGTGTAGACAGGTACCGATATTGAGTTTTATACCTTAAGAACTTTGCTAAGTCCCATATACAATTTCACGTCGTTTTTAACGCATATTTACCAAAAAAAATTAACAAAAAAATACCGACTTCAGACTACAAAGGAAAAAATAAATTTTTAGCTTGGTAGAAGGTTCTAAAAATTCTTACATAATTTTGAAGTCGGTGCCAAATAGAACCAGAACTCTTTATGGATTTATCTTTGTAACCTACTTACAAAGATACTTACTTACCTATATAAGAAAGCTGAAAAGTTGTGGGTTTTGTCATGTTATAAGTGTACAGGACGGTCAGGACGCTCACCTGATGGTTAGTGATACGCCTGACCATGACAGAGCGGCGTTGAGGGAGATAAACAACACATAGACAGTTATTATCCTCCATCAATGCCGCTCTGCGACCGAGTCCCGAGATAACAGATATTAGGTCTCTTATACCCGGTAATTTCACTTGCCCTCATCCCGGAACACAAAAGTGCATAACACTCCTGTTTCACGGGACGTTATCTGGCACTGCGGTGGTACCTACCTCAGTATCGAGTCTACCACCTAGTAATAATTTTCCTATTAACTGTTTCAGTGTCCATCGTTAGAATAAAATCTATTATAAGTTCGATTAAAATCAGTATAAGTAGTAAAAAGACATATTTTGTATAAAATAAGGATTGTAAATTCATATCAGAACATAAAAATTTGTGTGTAGAGAACGTATTCGAGCTTTCATTTCTTTTTTGTATATTGGTTGTATGTTTCTGCTACAATTAGTAAAAAGTCAAAATATAAATAAGTTAAAAATAATAGGACAAAAATACACTGAAACGACATAATGCCCCCATTCCTTCGGACACCTATCCCCTTAAAATTTGGGAAACTATCCTTTTTGAGAGGGATAGATGGTAAAGCTGTTTTTTTAAATTTGACGACCCATTTGGTGTTGCGGTTGAAACGTCGACTGCAACACCAAGGGTTCTGGGTTCGATCCCCGGGCAGTACAAACATTTGTGTGCATGAACATGTCTGTTTGTAATGGTCTGGGTGTTTTCTATGTATAATATGTATTAACAAAAAATATAAAAGTATGATTATTCCTTGTTTACTACCTATAAAACAGGCTTCACGCTTAACTTGATGGCGCTGTGTGTGACATACAGTGGATATTTTTTTTATTATATTACAAACAGACATTCTAATTTTATGTATATGTAATACATAACTATATTTGCCGTCTATACTTACGATATAAAATTCGTAAGCACCGGGGCTATGAAAATCCCTTAACTGCGAAAGTTTTACTCCAGACAATCCTGACAGCCATTTCAGGACCTTTTATTTCTATTTCCTTGCGCCTGATACGAGAACTCCGAAAGTTCAGAAGTGCTGGATTTGCAACTTTTGTGATATTATAAAGCTGTGTTTTAATATATGATCGTTGGCATCCATTCGACCTATTATTGTAATATTATGGAATGTTTTGTGGGAATCTAATGACATATTGATTTATCATAAAAGTTTTGCAAAATATATGAAACATAAATAAATTATCGTATTGTATTGAGCAATTCGATAATTAACATATTGTTTAATCCTTTTTTTCTTTAATTCTTCTACTAAAGTAGATTTCAAAAATATTATGCCCGGTGAAGATGTAATGGCCATCTGCGGCCAACAGAAGTACTCAGTTCGAAAAAAAACCGCGACGTCAACTCCACCGCCTTTTGCTACACCGCGCGCCGTGAACCTATCTGACCCCATATTTAATTGGATTTTTTTAAAGTCTACTTTTTTCATTATATTTTTATTGCCTTATGTATTATTGATGAGTCACAAAAATGATGAGTTTAAAAATATTTGATTTTTGTATCAATAGATTTGCCTCATATTTGGGGATGTACTTCTTGTACTTCTGTATGAAAAAGTTCTCATTCATTCATTCATTCTTGTATTCTTCTGTATGAAAAGGTTCTTCATTCATTCATTATTGTATTCTTCTGTGTCAAAAGGTTCTCCTTTTAGAAAATTGCCAATGTTCTAGATTTCACCCTGTATATATAACGTCTTGCATGGACATAATTATTTTATTTGTTATTTTTTTTTTATATTAACACCTTTTCTGCCATCGCTTCATTTACAGTATTTTGATATGTCCTTTACATTGGTAGATAATACCACTCGGCAATAAGTTAACTATTGCAAGTGTTTTTGGTGTAATAAAGCATTGAAGTAATTATTCAAATTTTCTTTTCTATTGAGACTTTCTAGTCTTAGTGTAATCCAAAATTTCGTACAATATTATGGGTACTAAATTAACAATGGATAAACATACTAATGCGTTCGGGAAGTTAAGGAAGATCTTTTCGTCCAAAATACCTCGGTGTCTCAAGACCAAGGTCTTTGACCAGTGTGTGTTGCCAGTTATGACATACGGAAGCGAAACGTGGTCGCTCAATAAGGGCCTCTTGAATAGACTCAAGGTTGCTCAGCGTGCTATGGAGAGGGCTATGTTAGGTGTATCCCTACGCGATAAAATCCGAAACGATGATATCTGTAGGAGAACTAGGGTGACCGACATAGCCCAGAGGATTAGAAAGTTGAAGTGGCAGTGGGCAGGGCACATAGTGCGTAGAACCGATGGCCGATGGGGCGGAAAGGTTCTCGAGTGGCGTCCACGTAACGGAAAGCGAAGCGTAGGCCGATCCCCAACCAGATGGACGGATGATCTGGTTAAGGTGGCGGGTAGCAGATGGATGTCAACTGCGAGGGATCGGTCCGCGTGGAAATCATTAGGGGAGGCCTTCGTTCAGCAGTGGACATAATTGGGCTGTAATGATGATGATGATGATGAAACATACTGATATACTGTTTGATTGTAAATACTTACAATTTTATCATAAAATACCATAATATTCGCAATTGTTATTTGATTTCACATGTTTATCTATCTACATTTATTACAATTTAATTTTAAATTGGCAGAAACTCTTCATTTATTTATAAGGACAACCAACATGATAAACACTGATCCAAGCAACAAGAATTCAGAGACAAAGATAAACTTAAACCTAAGTGTAGTGTTTGTCTCTGATGTCACCTTACTTATAGTTTGTAAATATCTCTCTCTGTCTTGATTTATAAATATTTTTTATTTTCGTTTAAAAATTGAGACATGATAATGTAATTATAATAAATAATCCTACCAAAAGCATATGCTGTAAGGAAGATAAGAAGTCTCACTGATATTGAGACTGCAAGACTTGTGTATTTTAGCTATTTTCACAGCGTGATGTCTTATGGTCTACTTTTGTGGGGGTCTGCTGCTGATCTACAAAAATTTTTGTATTGCAGAAAAGATCCATCCGTGCCATATACGGCCTTAAATCACGTGACTCACTAAGGAATTATTTAAACAAATAAATATTTTAACATTACGTCTCAGTACATTCTAGACTGCGTCATCTATGTACACAAAAATTTACATGTATTTTCAAAAAAGTCAGATAATCATAGTTTGAACACTAGGAACAAACACAAACTTGCCGTTCCAAATCTCAGATTGCATAAGGTTGGGAACTCATTTGTGGGATTAAGCATTAAATATTTAATAACTACCACAAAATGTAATTGATTTACCCCTGCATAAGTTTAAGTCTCATGTAAAGTCTATTTTAATAAAAAAAGCTTACTATAGTGTTGAAGATTATATAAATGATAAAAACTCATGGACATGTTGATTTCCACGCCTGCACTACTTTTGTTTTTTTTGTTGTCGTCTATTTAAATTTATTATAATACTTAACTGCTTAATAGTACTTTTGTAGATTATTATATTTTTACCAATACATAATACAATAAAATTGAAAATATAATTGCTTTATATAATTATTTTGATTACAAATGAATCTGTATTCAACAATTTTTTTTGAAAAGAGTAACTACTGAGTTTCTTGCTGGTTTCTCTCAGTGGAAAACTACTCCCGAACCAGTGGTAGCTTCATTTGACATTCATAAGTGTTCTTTAAGGACCTAAACTGAATAAACACTTTTCATTTTCATTTTTCATTTTCATTTCATGTAAAATGTTACCAAGACGACCACATAAGGTTTGCTTTGTAAACAAGATATCTGATCTCATGTACAGCTAAGCTTCAGACTATACACGGCCTGACTCTACCGAACGTAACTTATCAAATTCTACATATCAGTGACGAAATCGGTTTACGAGTATTAGTAAATATGCAACCTCTTTTCTACGAGAACTTGTCAAATGTAAAAATAATATTATTAATTGATTGTTTTATGTTTTTTCTCTTCTCTTTCAATATTTGTATATGGCTAACGTGTTTTCTTCTTTTAATATACTATTTTAATTTACCCAAAGTTGTTTCGCTGTATCGAGTATTCTATATCTCCACATATTTTCTAAGTATTTTAGATATCAATTAAATCTAAAGTATTAGAGCTATTCAATTGAGACTGTATGTTTAATAATGTGTAATAGTGAGCGTCGGTGGCTCGATGGTGTGGACTGTCGCCCTCCTACCGGGAGGGCTGAGGTTCAAATCCCGACACGTACCAATGTGTTTTCGAATTTTCGGAAAATATATGTACGTTATCCGACGCTCTTACGGTGAAGGAAAACATCGTGAGAAAACCTGTGCACGCCTGCGAAGAAATTCAAGGGTTGTGCGCGAAATCGTCCAATCCGCACTGGGCCCGCGTTGACGACTACAGCCTAATCACCCTATACGGGTAGACTCGTGCCCCTCGGTGGGGACTTTCAATGAGTTGATGATGATGATGACGTTTAATAGTTCTATTAATGACATCATAGCCTGAGAATATGAACTATCAGTGTTACTAGGCGGTAGACTCAATACTGAATCGTCTAGGTAGGTACCACCGTAGTGCCAGATATCATCCCGTGGAGGAGTGTTATGCACTTTTGTGTTTCAGTATGTGGACACTGTAGCTAGTGAAATTACCGGTATAAGAGATCTATCATCTGTTGTCTCGGGTGACAGGCGCAGTGCGAAATTGGTGGAGGATAATAACTGTCTATCATTTGTTTCCTTCAATGCTGCTCTGTCATGGTCAGGCGAATCTCTTACCATCTGGTGAGCGTTCTGACCGTCCAGTACTCTTACAAAATAAAAAAGCAATAAATACAATTTAAATAATACAGTTTATACATCATCAGTCATCACCACCATTGTATATTGTTAATAATAAGACAGACAAGTATATTATTAAGTATTCCTTCATCTTATTTATTGTTATAAAAATAAACTTTGTAAAATCCATCTTGCATAATATGAATATAATAATAACACCTTTTCATCCCAATATAAAACTCATAGCTCAGCTGATCCTGCGGGGCTTAAGGCCTCCCCGTAAATAGGCCTTAAGCGTGCCCGTAAAAGCAACTGCCGGCACGCCAATATAAACAACAGTTTACCGTGGGGCGTTTCAGTTTTATGTGATTGCGCTTTGCGAGGGAATTGTGGCCTCTTTAGAGCGCCGTTTTTAGAGAAAGAAAAAATGCGAAAATATAGCATTATTTAGATTTTTTGTACGAGTAGAAAAATTAACTATAATAATAAATATAAATATAAATAGCGCTATTTAGCCCCAAGTTAAGCTTGAAGCCTGTAGTATGGGCTGTATGGGTACTTAACAACGGGTAAACATACTTATATGCAGTATTTTTTGTCAAGTACCATTTCTTAATCGGACAACTCGTCGTAGGGAGGGATTCCATTCCTTTGTTGTCGAAATCCCACCTATTCGTACCAAAAAGTTCGGTTCTTCTTTCATCGTGCGAACTGCAAGGCAGTGGAATGATCTTCGTACTTCTGTGTTACCCGATACATACAATTTAGGGGTTTCCAAGGCAAGAGTGAATAGGCATTATTTGAGTTTGCGTGATACATCTTAGGCTGCATCATCACTTTCCATCAGGTTAAATAGTAGTTAAACGTACTTAAATTTTTAGTTGGATGGCCGATGGCCGTTGGAGCAGACGAGTTCTGGAGTGGAGACCGCGTCTCGGCAAGCGTAGCGTAGGACGCTCTCCAGCTCGATCCGACTTGCGAAAGGTCGCTGGTGGAAGCTTGATGAGAAAAGCGGAGGACCGGGATATCTGGCACAAAATGGGGGCGACCTATGTCCAGCAGTGGACTGCGATAGTTTGAAGAGAGACAGAGAGTTTACATAATTAAGGTTTGATTATTAAGAACTAAGTATTATAACTTAATTCAAGACAGCATCATCATCAGCATCCTATAACGTCGAACTACAGGGCACATTCCAACCACAGAATAGCCATGGGGTAATTGGGTTGTAACCATAGACATCCGAATATACATTAGACTGGACAAGCCGCCAAGTTTATAGGCAGTCCCAGTGTCGCAATTTCTTTTCGGTTCCTACCTGTGAAAAGTTATTATATTTCTTGGTAAATTTACTGATTCATTGCGATGATGGCATGTCACAATTGCACAGGATGGCATTTTGGAAAAAACGGTAATTTCTACGGAATATTCGTGCGTCTTGCCTCATCTCACAGAGCGTAAACTGGCAGCCAGTGTATGCTCGTTGAGCTTACATTTGTCGCATTTTAAACGCGGTTTGTCCCATCTCCTGTATTGGGAAATCTGTGGTTGTAACCCACCACGCGTGCTCAATGCGGATTGGCGGGTGTTAACGACCATCCTAAAACTGAAGCCGGGACAATTCATCATCATTTTCAAACAATAAGTCAATTCGGATTCGGAAAGTCAATAATATATTTAACAATCCATTGAAGGCGAATTAAAGGTGAATAAACAATTTTACAAAAACAAAGTATTCACTTTATTTAAAAATGTGGTTTATATACAATATAAATGTCAGAAATAAAAAACAAACTTGCCCGGACTTAAGACTAATGTCAGTAGGAAAATTATGTATAGAATGTATAAAGTTGTTTAACATGGTACCTACCTCGTTGCCTTGTCGAGTGGCCATTGTATGTTTATAAGGGAGAGTACAATAAAACCATCTCAAATAGATTTTCTTTTGGGTCTGGATTCTGGCGATCAAAGGACTAAGGAAGTACATAAAGATATGGTAAGAATTCAATTTAAAAAGACTCCTAAACAGATGGACCGATGTTCAATTCACTAATTCCACTAATTTACTTGATATTATGATAATTTGCAATTCAACCGTAAATTTGGTATTCCGGTACAACTTTAATGTTAACTCTAATTAAATTGGTTTTAAATGGCAACTGCATAATAGAATTAATTGTATCATGGACGTATAAAAAAAACCAGATGGAGTCTCGATAACAACAAAAAGTGTGTCACAATTTGGCTACTTTTTGTATAGAACACAATGATATTCTGTATATATAAAGGTGGATACGCCATCCGTGCCTCAAAAACGAACCGCCGAAGAGAGTACAGTTTGTACTATTTTGTTTAGGTAAATGTGGTCGAAATTCGAAATATGTGTATGTGTGCTGTCGCTGCATTCGGAACACTTTTTCGTTTGTTTTGTGAGCACATCACGAATCCATACATTTTTACATCATTGATGGAACATTAGGACATTTAGCTCGGCTCTGTTGGCCGAGAAACAATACTGGATAGAACATAGCTCGCGAAATAAAATGGTGCAAAACCGAAGTGATTAAAAGGAAATAAAGCACGATTTGCTTTTCGATATTCAATGAACAATTCGAATACATATTTCTAGTTTAAAATATTCAAAATATCCAAAATATCAGACAACTATTTGTCAAACTGACATTGACAGTAGCTGTCCTTTCAGAGACACATTTTCTGTATTTATGACAATCCTTCTGTATTTTTATACGTCCATGGTGTGTGTACTATAAATCTACCATAACACAGAACGAATGAGTGAAAAATTAATGGAGACAAGAATTATTATAATTTAAGCGTATTTTAAAATAATCGGAATAGGGGCCCGAACGATGAATGTTGACTGCTAAGTCCGCGTGCGAGGCACTTTAGTGCAGTTTAGTGTAGCAGTGGCTAAGATAATCAATAAACCAATGATATTCTGTATATATAAAGGTAGATACGCCATCCGTGCCTCAAAATCGAACAGACGAAGAGAGTACAGTGTGTACTATTTTGTTTAGGTAAATGTACGCTCATTCGAAATATGTGTATGTGTGCTGTCGCTGCATTCGGAACACTTTTTTCAATTGTTTTGTGAGCATATCACGAATCCATACTTTATTACATCATTGCAATTAACTAACTAGATGCATAAACACGAAAAAACGTCAACCGAAAAACGTTTGAGCCGCACGTTTTTCTCTTCAACCTATCGCAGTCCACTGCTGGACATAAGTCTCCCCCATTTTGCGCTAGACATCCCGGTCCTCCGCTTTTCTCATCCAGCTTCCACCAGCGACCTTTCGCAAGTCGTCGGTCCATCGGGCCGAAGGCGTCCTACGATACGCTTGCCAAGACGCGGTCTCCACTCCAGAACTCATCTGCTCCAACGGCCATCGGTTCTGCGACATACGTGACCAGCCCACTGCCACTTCAACTTGTTGTATTGAGAACGTAAAATTATTATTTTAAATTTTGACCTTAACGCGTCATAGCAAGAGTACAAAATCAAAAGTACAACCACAGTGCTATGTCACACGTAGTGTGTGTGTGACATGTAGTGTGCGACGTGATTATGAATGAAAATTCTGTCCAACTGACGCGATGGGCAGACTTTTGCCGCGGACACGTTGTGAGATTGTGCATGTAGTTAGTTTATTTATTGTTTTTTTATGTTATAAGTGTACAGGACGGTCTGGTCGTTCACCTGATAGTAACTGATACGCCAGACCATGACAGAGCGTCATTAAAGGAGACCAACAACTGATACACAGTAATTATTCTCCATCAACGCCGCACTGCTCCCGTCACCCGAGACAACAGATGCTAGGTCTCTTATACCCGGTAATTTCACTAACTACAGTGCACTTATCCCGAAACACAAAAGTGCATATCACTCCTGTTTCACGGAATGATATCTGGCACTGCGGTGGTACCTACCTAGACGACTCAGTATCGAGTCTACCACTTAGTAAGTTGTTATTGTGTTTATCTTAGAGCAGTGCACATACAAGACTGCAATGATCTTGATCAAATTAAGCATATTGTATAAAATGATTCGAATGTACTTTTTGTCATAGAAGTTTCTTTAACTCGATTTAGTTGGTTAGGCCTTTTTGATTTATTTTGAGGCGTCGATGGCTCTTTTGTGTGGACTGTTGCCTTCCGATGTGGGGGATGCACGTTCAAATACCGCCACTTACCAATGTCTTTTCGAAATTTCGAAAAAAATATGTACTTTTATCTGACGATTTCCCGACTTATCTCTATCAAAAACGATCCTTTATTCGTTTCTAAGTACCTTTACACATCGCACCTGTCATATTATAGGGGCACAATTCGAAAAACATGATTGTTGGGAAAACGCGTTTGAAGATTCTTGAGCGCTTCTGTTCTCACAAAATCAGTCATAAATAAATTAAAACATTAATTGCAAAATAATAGATTATTATAAGAGTATGTCCGTAGGTTATGAATAACTTATCGCATATTAAGTTTATCCCAGCATTATGAAAGGACACACATTACTCGGAAAAATTAAAAAGGCATAAACTAAGTTTTCGCAGCTTCATTGCACTTTTTGACTCTTTCTATCAAGAGCGTCATGTAGAAGTGTTGATTTTCGGTCCATATATTAATTAGTAAAACTCAAAAACGCTTATTTTTGAGATGTGCCCCTATAGTATGAAAAGTGCGACATAGTTCACAATATCCTAATAGTTTAACGTGGATGTAGAGTTCGCATACTTAATTAAATAAATAAATAATAAATATCCACTGACATTCACACAGCGCCATCTAGTCCCAAGTTAAGCGTGAAGCCTGTATTATGGGTACTAAACAACGGATAAATATACTTATATACATTTTTTTTGTAAATACATACATATTATACATAGAAAACACCCAGACCATTACAAACAGACATGTTCATGCACACAAATGATTGTACTGCCCGGGGATCGAACCCGGAACCCTTGGTGTTGCAGCCGACCTCTCAACCGCAACACCAAATGGGTCGTCATCGTTAATTGTTACTTTGGTTCCATGAAATTTTCGTGGTGATAGTTTTACCTTCCTATGGTATGGTTATATAAATTGAGAACCGGCAGCAGTGCTCTTTTAAACACCTAATGTAATAGGTACTAACATTTCCAACACGTCTCTCAAACGTAGGGATTACGGGAAAATGCTTCCCTGTTGTAGTATGAAGATATGTTTCAACTTATCAAGTTCAGCTTCGAACTGTTATGGCTTGGACAAGTAAAATTAAGTAGGTACCTTAATTCCCTTTATAATTCTAACACCTAACTTGATTTAATTCTTCGGGATATCCAAGTCAAAATGAATTTATTCAAGTTAAGCTCACTTACAAAAATAACTTCTGAACACAAAAATGTATATATATGTAAATCATTTCAATTATCCAAAAATTAATTAAACCATAATTCACAATTAAATACCGTAAACAAAGGTAGTTCTATTCTATTAAAACCAAAATTAAATAATATAAATATTGAACCATTATGAAATAAAAATAATGAACGTCGGTGGCTCAATTGCGTGGACTGTTGCTCTCCTACCGGGAGGACTGAGGTTCAAATCCCGCCACGTACCAATGTGTTTTCGGATTTCCGAAAATATTTGCATGGTTTCCGATGCTCTTACGGTGAAGGAAAACATCGTGAGGAAACCTGCGCACGCCTGCGAAGTGATTCAAAGGTTGTGCGTGAAGTCGTCCAACCCGCACCGGGCCCGCGTAGACGACTAAGTCCTAATCATCCTATAGGGGTAGGCTCGTGGCCCCCGGTGGGGACGTTTAATGAGCTGATGCTTATGATGATAAAATGAAAATACTGACCTCCTAGAGCTGTAGCCGTTAGGTTGTTGAGCATGGCCTCGAAAGGCCAACCCTGGCCGCCCCCTATTCCGGCATCCTGACCTACACCCCCCCACAAACCACTGACAGAAACCACAACCCAACACAACCCACCAACTGTCAATACACAGTACACACTTCAAAGTTACAAAAGTAAACGTCACTGTCAAAAAAATAAACCAGAGATCCGTCAAAAAGGACAAAACCCAAGCCAAAAGCCGGCTCAATACGAAATAATTAGTTCTATATTACACCCAATTAGTTTTAATTACGACTCCGCTCAAACTTATTTACACACTTAATTTTTGTTATAAAATTAATATAACCCGTTTAGTATCAATTTGTATAAATTTGCAGTTTGATTGGTTCGCCCTTAAAATGATCGTTTAATGTGAAAACCGACCGTCGACTGGTACAAAAACAGATAGTGCTCACATTGTTGCCGACCCTGGCTGTAAGGGCGAAGCGATAAACATATAGACATCCCTTTCTACCCCACACGCAATCCCATAAACCTGTCCCTCCTTCCGCCCGGTGCATCAGTAATGGATGCTTACATTTTGTTTACGTTCGATTTGAACAAACGAATAATCTATTATTTCATTCGTGCACGTATTATTGATACGGACCTTTCGCGTTCATGCAATATTCATGCACCGACATTTATACGTGCGTCTCCCTCTTTTGTAAGCGCATCGCGTTCGAATAATATATAGCTATCTTTGTTTGGCACCGGTTTTGAATATCGAACGCGTTGCGACCGGCCAATGGGAGCTCGGCGTAATCACTTTAAGCGGGCTAGGGCTGGCTCCCACGTCACGATATTGAAATATTATTGCTATATCGTACGCGAGGCGTTCCGTTCTTTGTAATGGAAAAAACAAATACAGGCAGCGGCTATAGGTGCGTATACATGTGACGGGTAAATAAGAGTACTCGAACAGGGCCCCGTTGGAAATATTTCAGCAGGCGGCCGCGCTGAGTGCGATTTCTTGTAAAGCGCCTTTAATTTCGGACATTGCTGAATAAGGAATGCGAACGAGACTTGACGAAGCGGGAGCGGACCTTTTTCTGTTTCGGTCAGATTGTATTTTACTGTTGTTGCGTTTGAATTTGAAAATCGAACGGAGATTTGCGGGATTTGTAAAGCTCTATGGTTGATTGTCCGTTCCGGAGTATTTAGATGAAAGATTGAACTCAAACTAAGCTTTTAATGGAATAAAAGCTCTCTGTTACTGTAATGGTTCTATAAACCTTTCTAAATGGGCAGTCGTGGCTAAAGCATTAAAAAGTTCGTGTCTATTTTTTTTTACTTTTAATACCAAATTACGTAAGATGAAGTTTGATACTATGTCACAACTGTTAACTACAAGTCCCTGTAATTATCAACTTTTTAAAAAAAAATATTTATAGAAATTTAACAAAAATTAACTTTAATTATAGCGCGGTGGATTACAGACAAGACTTATTATGATAAATAAATGTATCCCCTAATTTTTTACAATAGAATTTTATATAAGATTTTCTCCAATTTTATGAATTGGGACATATAAGTTAACACAGGACTGTTGACAGTAACTAAATAACCTATGAATAAGCGAAATCCCACCGAAAACATTTCATGAAAAATGTTTTACTTTATCTACTTACTGAGTTTCTTGCTGGTTTCTTCTCAGTGGAAAACTATCTCCCGAACCAGTGGTAGCTTCATTTGACATTCATAAGTGTTCTGTAAGGACCTAAACTGAATAAACACTTTTCATTTCATTTCATTTCATATATACTTTAGATCAGAAACTAAATATTGGCATCAGCTGCACGACGGTAGTGAAACGGCGAAGCGTTAGTCGTAAAAAATAATTAATAATGTAGAATTTGTTAAAGTAAGGTTCAGTAGTGTTAGGCCGCATTCAGAAACTTGGCTCTACATAAGATCTAGAATGTTTTTTACAACGCAAACCTTATATTGTCGTCTCATAAAAAGCTAGCTTTTGCACGCAGCTTCGCTCGGTGTAATGTGTGTTCGACCTGAGTCGGAAACGACGCATTTCTGGGACCTGAGGTCTTGCAAATGTCCATGTGTGTGTCACTTACCATCAGGTGAAGGTATGCTCGTTTGCCTCCTGTTCAATAAAAAAATTACCGTGCCCTTCGAAACACGAAACCATCTTTTTTTAAAACAATCAGGCGATTCAACCTGCAATGTTCTAGCCTGGGTAAAATGCACAAACTGACTTTCAGGAGAAACCTGTACTTACTTTAGAGTCTCTCACATATTTCTATCCGAAAATCCATGCCATACGAGTATTAAGCACTTAAAATGGGGGGCTATATACTCGTATAGTTAGGATTTTTCGTGCGTAACCTAGCATACGTAGTACCGGTTTTAAGCCTTTAAAAGTTCGACCCATTTCAAATTTGTAGATAGATAGATAAAATATTTATTTGTACACTGAAACACACACAAATTAATAACAATACAAAATTACGCAATTAATTACAATAACATACAAAACACAAAACGAAAAAAGGAAGAAAACAAAAAAAAACATAGAAATTTCACTCCCTTTTAGAGATGAAAGGCAGATTTCAAAAAACATACCAATTTTTAGCTCTCCTTCTTGAAAATTGTGGAATGCTCAATACGTACTTCCATCCCCTATTTAAGGAAAATAGTGTGTTAGAAATAGACAAGAAGTAGTATATGTTACTCTCCATCCCTTCAACTATCTCTACTTAAAAAATCACGTTTATATGTTCCTCCCACATATTTGTAAACTAAATGATTTGTTATATATAGAACAGATTTATTACCTTTAGCTTATAAATCTGCGGTTGCTTTACAAACAAACAGACACATGTATTAACGTGATCTCCGCCAAATACACTAGGACCCCAAAAAGACACAAGTATGTACTTATTACTTATTTCTGGCCTTAGCACGGGTAAACTCTATACCCCTGTAACCACCCCACCACCCCCAGCGCTGTGGAATTTAATTTATAGTACTCCATGAAACTTATGAAATTCCCGTTACAGTTGGAAAATTCTTGGGAGCTTTGTCTTTGCAACACTGGTTTTTACAAATACGAACAATTTTGCTTTTTTAAATTGCTTTTTTTTTCAGTTATATTACTAGCGACCCGCCCCGGCTTCACACAGGTGCAATGCTAATAATAAGCACACTCCTGCCGCCCCAGTCGGCCAGTACCGCTGCAAGCCTAAAAATTAACAGTAATATATTAATAACACTATTATACATATAAACCTTCCTCTTCAATCGAAACGTAGTTTCAGGCCCGTATTCTAGAACGAGACTCAACGTTGATCGTTACTTTTTTTTATCCTCTATACGCAGACATTTAACCGCCATCT
The DNA here is from genome assembly GCA_019425675.1 of Leucinodes orbonalis. Classification (NCBI taxonomy): domain Eukaryota; kingdom Metazoa; phylum Arthropoda; class Insecta; order Lepidoptera; family Crambidae; genus Leucinodes; species Leucinodes orbonalis. Next base: position 76,436 of record PQWD01010399.1, read on the forward strand.
CACCTGATGGTAAGTGATGATGCGGCCGAGGATGGATCATGCCTGCCTAGAACAGCTTATTCACTCTTGCCTTGAAGACGGCCAGGTTGTAATCTCCCAAAGACTTAGATTAAGTAACAAACGGATAACGCGTTATAAGATTATACGATAAAAATAAATAAATAAATAATAAATATCCACCGACATTCACACAGCGCCATCTAGTCCCAAGTTAAGCGTGAAGCCTGTATTATGGGTACTAAACAACGGATAAATATACTTATATACATTTATTTTTGTAAATACATACATATTATACATAGAAAACACCCAGACCATTACAAACAGACATGTTCATGCACACAAATGTTTGTACTGCCCGGGGATCGAACCCGGAACCCTTGGTGTTGCAGCCGACCTCTCAACCGCAACACCAAATGGGTCGTCTATTTAAGTAAAGATTAATGCTTGAGTTTCGTTCCAGAATAGGGGCCTTAAAGATTTAAGCATACATAGGGATATACGGACAGAAAAAGCGACTTTGATTTATATTATGTAGTGATACTTATGAATCCTATACTACTGTTTCATGGGAAGGCAAAAAAGTACCGACATAGCTCGCTGGATCAGCAAGTTAAAGTGGCAGTGGGCCGGTCACGCATGTCGCAGAACCGATGGCCATTGGAGCAGACGAGTTCTGGAGTGGAGACCGAGACTTGGCAAGCGTAGCGTAGGACGCCATCCGGCCCGATGGACCGACGACTTGCGAAAGGTCGCTGGTGGAGGAGGAGAAAAGTGGAGGACCGGGATATTTAGCGCAAAATGGGGGAGACCTGTCCAGCAGTGGACTGCGATAGGTTGAAAAGAGAGGGAGAGTTAAAAAGTAGACATTTCACCTATTGGTACATGATATCGTTGCTTGTGTATTTTTTGCTCCGAAAATGCTAATAGCAGGTACGTGGCGTAACTCAAATAACGGAAATTCATTTTAGGGAAGGGGGAGAAGGGAAATTTTAGGTCTCCGGTAACCATACCTGCTGTGGTAGCTTGATTTGACATTCATAAGTGTTATGTAAGGACCTAAACTGAACAAACACATTTCATATGCATTTTCATACTTGACGAAAAAACCCTCGCAATTTTTCAGGTATGTCGGCTTTTAGTAGGTATATTACTGTAAAAACAACACTCACTATATTGAAAACCCGGTACTCCTACAGGAAAGAAGAATATATCTACGAGTTGTATTGTACCTACGTACCTACGAAATTTATCAAAAAGCATCCAACCCCGAACATTAATTTGCTACACTTAAACTACGGGTAGGTAAGCCATGATTTCAATATGAAATTCCTCACATTTCCCCGAGGGTGGACCGGGGGGGGGATGTCAGTTGCCAGGTAACGGCTGCTTTTGATTAAAGTGTTCTGTTGAAAAATTGTGCTTGCTATGTTGTTTTGGAAATGTTTTCTAAACTGTGGAATTTTGCCATTATTTTATAACTGTACACTAGTTAGACCGGATTTCATTTAAATATTATGTACCTATAATAATAAATATCCTCAGACATTTACACAGCGTCTCTAGCATCATAGCAAGAAGAGCTTAACAAAATAAATGTAAACTTCTTTATCTATTTTACCTGACATGGTCATTGAACATGACTATCGTCTTGTCCAAATTCAAATAATAAACTTATTCAAATATAAACTTATGGGTATTCAAAGTCATAAAATTAACTTTTTACTATAATATTTACTTAATTTCATTCGATAATGCCTAAGATAAACAATAAAGTAACTTGATGCACTTGATCTAACTTAAAAAGTGTCCGCGGCAAAAGTCATTCATAACCACATCACTCGCTTCATGCAACGGCGGATCCAGGGGGAGGGTCATGGGAGTCATGACCCCCCCTGAGCCATTTTTAAGTATTATACTAACGTACATTAACAAAATGCCTTTTAAGTTCTTTACTTGACTTCTACTATGCGACCCTGGCGCCTAACCTGGATCCGCCCTTGGCATCATGTCATAATGACATAGCAGTGTGCTCGTGGTTTTGATTTTGTACTCTTTCTATGACGCGTTAAGGTCAAAATTTCAATGATAATTTTATGTTCTAAAGTTTACGTATGTGACATGGGGCTCGGACATTTCTTGGTTGGCGATTCTTCGTGTTAATGCATCTTATTAGTTTATAGTTAATCTAAGGATAATGTTCACAATTGGTCAATTGGTACGGTACCTTAAGATGGTATTAGGTACCTTAGGATGGTAGTTGTTTACACCCATCGATTCATTACTTCCCATCTACTTGATGTGTAATGTCGAAAGGCTTCGATCTGCCCTGCAATAGGTCGTCATTACATTCATTAATGCAAGTTCACTGATTAGCTCTTTAATCTAAGTTTTTATTTCAATGACATATTAATACAACTTAAGCTAGCTAACTTGAGCTAACTTAGAAAAGTCCCTCTCTTCAACCTATCGCAATAAATAATATAAGTCTCCCCCAATTTGCGCTAGAAATACTTAACTGTCAACCGCTTTTCTCGTTCAGCCTCCATCAGCGACCTTTCGCAAGTCGTCGGTCTCTCGGTCCGGGCGTCCTACGCTACGTTTGCTATCACGCGGTCTCCACTCCAGAACTCGTCTGCTCTAACGGCCATCAGTTCTGCGACATACGTGACCGGCCTAATGCCACCTGTTGATCCGGCGGGCTATGTCGGTAACTATCTCTTACGAAGAACATCGTTTCTTCATTTCATCGTTTTGTTTACGAGAATGCACATCATCATCAGCTCATTAAACATCCCAACCGAAGGGCACGAGCGTAGTCGTACGCGGGTGTATAGACCTTAATCACCCACGCGGGCCCAGTGCGAATTGGCCGACTTCACGAACAACTTTTGAATCTCTTCGCAGGCGCGCGCAGTCACGATGTTTTCCTTCACCGTAAGAATGTCGGATAACGTGCATATAATTTCGAAAATTCGAATACACATTGGTACGTGGCGGGATTCGATCGTGCGCCCTCCCGGTAGGAAGGCAACAGTCCTCAACATTTATACGCTCTGGAGAATGCAAAATTCATCTAAATTGCAAACTTACGAAGCGCAATTAAACATTTGTCCCCGACGCTCGCGTACAGCTATCTCTGTTTTACTTAATTGCATTAGTTTTAAGTAAAGTCGCATCAAGTTGGGAACGCTAAGTGAATACCCTCTTAAGTGTTGGTAAAGGTCTTAAGTAATTTGGTTATTTTATTGTTGTTTGGAACAAACAGCTCTTGTGGAACTTTTGACTGTAACTCTCATCTAAAGTATGGCAAAGTAATTAATTGATACATTGATAGTTCTATAATAGTAGCTGGTTGTTTTTTATTTATTTTATAAGTATAAGGATGGTCAGGACGCTCATCTGATGGTAAGTGATACGCCTGACTAATACAGAGCGGCATTGAAAGCAACAACTGATAGACTGATTATTATTCACGTCAATGCCGCACTGCGCCCTATCAAAAGATTTAAGATCTATACCCGGTAATTTCAATAGCTACAGTGTCCTCATCCCGAAACAAAGATGCATAACACTCCTGTTTACGGATGATATCTGGCACTGCGTGGTATCTACCTAGACGATCAGTATCGAATCTACCACCTAGTAAATCACAGATTTCCCAATACAGGAGATGGGGCAAGCCGCGTTTTTAAGTGCGACAAATGTAAGCTCAACGAGCATACACTGGCTGCCAGTTTACGCTCTGTGAGACGAGTCAAGACGCACGAATATTAGAAGAAATTACCGTTTTTTCCCAAATTCCATCCTGTGCAATTGTACATGCCATCATCGCAATGAATCAGTAAATTTACCAAGAAATATAATAACTTTTCACAGGTAAGAACCGAAAAGAAATTGCGACATGGGACAGCCTATAAACTTGGCGCATGTCCATTCTAATTGTATATTCGGATGTCTGTGTAGTAAATGGTGTAACAGCCTAGTAAATGGTGTAACAGCTACTCGTAGTGTTTGGGTGAAGATCACAGAAGTCAAGCAACCATCGCAATGGTAGATCATCGGATGGATTACCGAACAATATAATCTCGTGTTCCTTCGTGCTTCGGAAGGCACGTTAACCGTCGGTCCCGGCTACAAAATGAGGGTGGTAGCCCTCAACACCCACCTATCCGCATTGAGCCCGCAAAGTCAAAAGTGGACAAAAGTCAAATATTAGTTATAGTTTTGGCTACCACTAAGCTTCATGAATTAAAAAAATAACGCTTTAAATTATTCAAATTACTAATCGGGCAAGCTTTGAGTAGCCTTTACCATTATTTGAAATTCCTATTTTTTTTTAAACTGACTACTGTACGGCGAGCGCAGATGGCTCTCAGCCTTAAAATTTACACAACGAGCCTAAGGGCGTCCCCGAATAGGACTCGAACTCGGCTTAGGGCGTTGCGGGGGGGGGGGGGGGGGCTTGCTAGCCTAACATATTTTGGGGAAAAATAACCCGGCACGCGCCAGTTACGCGAATAGGGACTGTGCGAACCTACCGGGACACGCGACGATGCCCCCGGTGTTTTGTTTTGTTTTGTATAACGCTGATCCATGGACCTAGCATTCATAATGTCATTCGTCATTTTGCGACAATTGCGCTTGTCAATTACATTTATTTCGTGAACAATGAGGTTGGTTACATAATGAGTACCTTTTGTAAAACTTCACTTATATTAAGCCTTTATTATGTAATTGTTTTTTGTTCCAAATAAAAAGAAAAAAAAAAAGAAAAAAAAAGTAGTTGCTTTTTAGACCGGCAACACATTTCAGTGCCCTCTGATAATGCTAATGTACATGGGCGGCGGTGTCATTTACCATAAGATGAGGCGTACATGCTCATTTGCCCCCTATAGCATAAAAAAAATGTACCGAGTGTCCATGGTAACACTTAACATCTAATCGCTTAATAGTAAATATTACCTGTAGCATAGATAAGATAATATATACTATAGTCATCATTATTATCAGCTCATCATGTATACCTAAGTCGTCCACGCGGGCCCAGTGCGGATTGGTCAACTTCACGCACAACCTTCGAATCTCTCATCTCTGATCAGCATGTCACAACGTATTGTAAATTAGCTTTAATAATAATTCATTTATTCAGTGCCAAACACATACAAAGTTATACATCTTAGTCTAAATTACTGTAAGGACACTGAAAGGTCACTCAGCTTTATGTCGAGGTACCTAGCAAGCACCGCGACACTGGTCTTCCGTGTGCACCGGGTGCAAAAGAGAACGCAACCGCCTGCGCCAACGCCGTAACAGTATCTATCAGACAAATAATATACTTAATGAAATAAATACAATACTTTTGACAATTTCGGTTCGACAGAATTGAAAATCAAGTGAGTTAATATCAGATTCTCACATTTGGTTTTATGTCAATAAATGTTAATATCACATAAGGCAACCAAACAACACATAAAAATAAACAACAAAAATCCTATTAATACGGAACAGGGGCTAAGCGATGATTTTTAATAAAAAAAATATACCCCGGCCTTAATATCGGTTATGCTAAGGGTCCGTCTGAAATCGAGTCGACATTCCAAAAGTAAGAACAAACAGCAACCTTACACACAATTATAATCCCAAGTAGCCTTTACAAAAAGATTATATTTCAATAACGCTTTTCATCCTTCAGTTAACCCCTAAGCCAATTTTTTTGCCAAACGATAACCCTACTAACTGTGCAGAGCTTACGTATATAATCATATATTTAGTCTGAGATTTAAAGCGAAGACACACTTGGCTGTGTGGGTAACGCATTGCCCACAGTAAAACTCGCGCGCAGTTTTAAAGTCATGTGCGCACCCGCCTTCAACGGGATACCAGATACACTGCTGGCCATGGCAATGATACAATAATCCCAGGCACATAAGTTCTATCATAATAAAGTGGTTGCTTTTATAAGTTTCCACGCAGACAACCTGATTTAGTTACAAACAACTTCGGGCACCCATAACATAATGTATAATTGGTTGAGAATACCGAAGTTAAAATATGAATAAATATCCCTGAAATTCACACAGCGCCATCTAGCCTCAAGTAAAGCGTAAAGCTTGTATTACGGGTGCTAAACAACTGATTAACATACTTTATATATTTTTTCTTGTAAATACATACATATTATACAAAAGAATACATAATAAATATTCGTTGTTTAGTATGGGGTCCTTTTAGAGGCGAGTAAATAGGTATCTCTTAAAAAGTCGACAACGCGCATTTAGTGCCTCTGGTATTGCAAGCGTTCATAGGCTTCGGTAACCGTTTACCATCAGACGGCCCGTAGCTTGTTTGCGACTAAGTAGTATAAAAAAAGTAATTATAGAAGGTAACACTGAAGTTTCTGTGCAGACAACCTTACCCATTAATGCAGATTGCATACAAAGAAAGAAAGAAAAAATCTTTACTCACATAAATCTGTTACAGATACTTTTGAATCGTCAAATGTTATTATTATTATATTTTTTTATGACTTTACCACAACAACAACACATTTCATTTAAGTTTCTCCCTAAACTTATATTATATTGCCAAGGGGTCTGGGCAGAGATTCCCGTCTCACTCTGAAACTCCCTTAGGCTTGTTGCATAAATTTTTGGGCTCCGAGTCATCTGCACTCGCCAATTGCCCGATGAATCTGTGAAGGCCATCCGCATACAATAACAAAAAAAAAACTTGCCAAATAAAATTTCCCATTACTTCGGCCGCCACTGTGCTGCGCCCTATTTCGGCGTGTAATAAACTTACACGGTTTTTAACTTCGCACTCGCCCGGCGTCCCTTCGCATACGTTTTAATGATGGATAAACGGTTCGATACAAAAAATAGCATTTCGTTGCTCTGTTATCATTAGTAGCTTAAATATTAGCTTACACTTTTAAAAGATTTTCACTATTATATGGTCGCTATAGGTTTATTACATACATGTTCATACATATATTTTGATAAACAACTACTAACTAATATGGTCGGAGAGCGTCCGTGGCTCAATGGTGTGGACTGTTGCCCACCTACAGGGAGGGCTGAGGTTCAAATCCAATACCAATGTGTTTTCGAATTTTCGAAAAATATATGTACGTTATCCGACGCTCTTACGGTGAAGGAACGTGAAGAAACCTGAGCATGCCTGTGAAGAGATTCAAAGGTTGTGCGTGAAGTTGTCCAACCCGCACTGGGCCCGCGTGGATGACTAAGGCCTAATCACCCTATAAGGGTAGGATCGTGCTCCTCGGTGGGGACGTTTAATGAGCTGATGATGATGAACTATATGGTAGTTTATTGTTTATCTAAGTACACATACCGACCTATATAACACGGGTATCGAACCTGTAACCCTTGTTGTCGTAGCCAACGTCACAACTACTACACCACATGGGTCTTTCTGATGTAATTGGTCGATTTGTCGGGACTGAGATATTTATGTCCATTTTTATTTAAACAAAAAATATTTTTCACAAGTAATACAAATATTTTTTTCCTTAATTACCTCCATTTGCAATAAATAGCTTTATTTTCATGGAGAAAGTGTAATTATTAGGTTGTCGGCAAGAGGGGATATTTCATTATAAAATGAATACTTCTTCCGCTCGCTTAAATCGGTGCCCTGGATAAAGTTAGCTGAACTAGATAGAGGTCGACATTGATGTACATTTTTATCTCGATATCGAAAAAAATTAATCATAGTCAAAGTTAAATACATTAATTCAAATTAGGCTTAAACATTTAAAATATTAACTTAAAAATATGAATTTTCATGCTTGAAAAAAAGCACTTCAGTGGTTTGGCCTGTTGAGGGAGACTCAACAGTGCAGCCTTTTTTTAAACAATTACTTAATGTGAACACTGATTAAGACTAAGCATTAAGACTAAGCAGTTTAAGACAATGAATTTCTATCACATCATTATTCGTCAATAATGTAGTTAGAAAGCTTTTTTTAGAAACATGTGTAATGGCAACTCTACAATATATATTATGCGGTAACTTATTTAAAAACTTTATTCATCTTCATACAAAAGAAAAATCTATTTTATCGTCTAAGTCCGGAACAGTCCATTTTTTGTAAATATACATTACATATCTATATGTTTTACTAAAGAAATGAAATTACAATTTAAAATACTTATATAAAACACACACACTCGTATAATGTGTTTACTAAGAAAACTTTATGGATCACACGTTGAACGTCTCAGAAGTAAATAAAATTTAATATGTGAAAATATCGATATCGAAAATTCCGCATCTCTATCGCCTCGGCGTAAGAGCTAAGCCCTGTTCGCGCTCCCCCGGGAACTAATATATTGTTATTTGTAACTGAAATACCTACTGTGGGATACACGCCCATAGCTATACTGCTGCGACACCTAGCGGCTAATGTATTTTATTGTTTGCCTTAGTTTTTTCTTATTTCAAGTTTACTTTTTTATTTATTTGGAAGACCAACAGCTTTACAATTGTATAAGTTCATTTGAATAAACTGAGCCAATTTCAGGTCTTCTCTAATAGTGATAAAGTAAAAATAACTACGGTAAAAACTTCCAAACAAAACAAATCACATAACACCAAACAAATGAAAATATATAAATTACTCATATATGTTGAAGAATTGCTATCCCAGCCGCAACCACACTAGTAAAATAAGTCAAGTTCTAAATTTTAACAACCTCATTAAAATTGATGGAATGATCTGCTTCTGTCTGTGTTTCCGGCCACATACAACCCAGTTGCATTTTAAAAAACGAGTGAATAGGCTTTTTCTGGGCGAGCTCGCTCCATCTTAGAGTACGTCTTTTTCACTAGGAATTAGCTCTGTACTTAAGAGCAAGTCTATTTGCCTGTAGTTGGTTCGCCATTTATATAACTAGGGCTATGTTAGATGTTTCCCTACACGAAAAAATGAGGTTATCCGTAGGAGAACTAGGGTGACCGACATAGCCCAAAGGATTAGCAAGTTGAAGTGGCAGTGGGCAGGGCACATAGTGCGTTGAACCGATGGCAGATGGTTTTTGAGTGGCGTCAACGTAACGGAAAATGAAGCGTAGGCCGATCCTCAACCAGATGGACGGATGACCTGGTTAAGATGGCGGGTAGCAGATGGATGTCAACTGCTAGGGATCGGCCCGTATGGAAATCAATGGGGGAGGCCTTCGTTCAGCAGTGGACATATTAGGCTGTAATGATGATGATGTATATAACCAAATTCGAAAACGTGACCTTTGCGGGTAAAACCGAAGCGCGCTGCCCATATTTATATACTAACCGTCCGACCCCATAAACCCTAAAACTACCGTCACAACTTAGCAAAAACATCGTCGCAAACAAATCCTGTGATCCCGCACAGCACCGCGGAATACAAACGGTTCATAACTAGCCAGCGGGAACATATTTCAAAGTGTATTACCGTTGATTTATAAAACGACTTTGAACACCCGGGAAACGGGGAAAAAATCGCGCTACGCCCCGAATAATGTGCAGTTATGATAATCAGGGTTTAGCGGGAATATCGCAGAAATGGTAGGAAAACACGGATTATTAATGTTTACTGTATCTTTTATGTATTGGTGATATTTTGGTTAAACAAAAACATGTGCTGGCCGTGAACGCTTGGGCTTAAAGCCCATTTCCCATTTCGTGTAATGGTTTCACCATTGATTGAATGCTCAAATAGTCTACCATTGAATCAATGGCATTGACGACCCATTTGGTGTTGCGGTTGAGAGATCGGCCGCAACACCAAGGGTTCCGGGGTCGATCCCCGGCATACAAACATTTGTGTGCATGAACATGTCTGTTTGTAATGGTCTGGGTGTTTTCTATGTATAATATGTATGTATTTACAAAAAAAAACTATATATGTATGTTTATCCGTTGTTTAGTACCCATAATACAGGCTTAACGCTTAACTTGGGGCTAGATGGCGCTGTGTGAATGTCAGTAGATATTTATTTATTTATATGTTATCCCAAGAATTTGAATAATCAAAAAATTCCAAATAGTAGAAAAATCAAATTTATGAGGGTTCAAAAAAGTAACAAAGTATTTCGGGAAAAGTTTGATACTGCTCATTTAGCTTTGTTTGGCTTGTGTAAACAGGTTAAGTGAAATGGTCTTATTATTATCATCATCATCTATAGGGGAGACTATAGGGGAGAGCTATTATTGGTTATTTTTAACGTTTTGATGTCTGATGGTCTTATTAAATTAAATAAAAATTACAAATTCAATTTCAATATTAAATTTAATAAGACCATTTAAAATAGTCTTATTAAATAAAATAAAAATTACGAATTCAATTTCAAATCAAATAAAAAATATCAACCCAGACAAGGATTTTCTACCGGATAAGAAATCAGCTCAATATCAGACATCAAATCGTTAAAAATAACCAATAATAGCTCTCCCTATACTATTGCGCATACTTGACAAATTGACGCGCTACATTGTCAACCCGATTTCCCGGCGGCTGCACATCAAAGCCGTGTTGTTGCACGCAACACGAGGTGGCGCGTGCCGGCAGGTGCGCACGCGCAACCCTCTGCTTGGCGCCGCATTGCACTTTTAGTTTGAACCTAGTTTTCTTTATTGACCTTATTTGATTGATTTCTATATTATTTTATTTCTAGCTATTGAGTTGAGACCACAGGCGTGCTCATATATTAAGAGTAGGGTATGCAAAGTGAGTGACACTAATCGCAAAAACAATCAATAATTTACGTTTTTGTCAATTTGAGCGCTGTTGCAGCAGATCGCCTATAGTTTTAAATCTGTAAAGGAAAATGGGTTTATTAAGTGGGAATCATTTGATATGTTGGCGATTTAGTTTCGTAAACTTGTCTGTTTGTGTAAATCTGGCTGGCTCAAGTCCGTTGCTTAAGTTGACGCTAGATGGTATTGTGTGAATGTCTATTCACGCACACACCTATATACCTAAATGAATTCATTTAATTACGAATGTGTGCCTGTTGCGCTTAGGCTAGCAAGAATAGGTTCATCAAATCATTTACCAGACCAAGCCAATCTAAAACACTCTCGTGTCCGATGGACTTACGACATGCAAAAGGTCTGGTCGTATGAGAAATGCAGAGGACCGTGATATGTGGTGCAAAATTGGGAATACCTATGTATTTAAATGGACTGGTTGGAAAGATTGAAGAAATTAACGGACGAGCTTCAAAATTACTCATAGAAGCTCGAGTTGACTGCTTCCACACCACTATGCGCAAAAGAGCTGCTTCTTTGGTGCGCTGAGTTTGGGCCAGCTCCAACACTGTCTTGGCAATGATAGCCGCGAGAATGGACTCGTACATTCTTAGGCATTGCTGTGAGACATGGCACTAATCCTATGCCGCTAAGGATATATTAATGTTAATCGTACCTTATCTTCAAACATTTTTGACATTTAAATTGTAATTCTAATTTATTCAGTAATTATGTTGACTTCCTTATTATTGTTATTATTTATATCTATTTTTCCTTGAATTTAATTTAAAACCTCCAATATTTGTATTTTAATTTTATAAAAAATCCAAAATTTGTATTTTATTAATATTGTTTGAGTGATAATTGTGTAATTTTTCATTTTGTTTTTTATTTGGTGAATTGATGAATTTGTATGGGTGTTACTTACCTGAAATAAAGATTATTATTATTATTATAGTTAGATGTTTCAACAGGTCTGCAATTGACTTCATAACTCTCAAGAACCAACTGTATTTGTCAGCTCTATCAGTCATTAAATTACATACATAATTATATTTATATAATAATATTGATTATGCATTAGTTTATATTAATTTGAAATACCATTTAATGAGGGTATTTGTAATTTAATAATCTGTCAAGTATAATAGACCTTTCACCAACGTAGCGCCATCTAGTGAGATTTTACATTGCAAAAACCCTCATTGGATAGTATCAAATCAAAGGGACAATGAGGAACGCGGACAGCGCACGGCAGAGGTGCATTTAATAGTGCGTTGATTGATGTTTATTACACAAGGGTTGTATTCAATTTGATCTGCCAAAACCATCCTTTATTCTTTACCCCCCAAACATTTACAAACCTCTACTACAATCGCAATAAGATTCAAATTCCCTTGATTTTTGTTGCATTTAACCGCATATACAACTTGGTGATATTGATATATGTACATAAAGTTATCTGTCTGTCTGTACGGATGGATGTTCTCGTGAGAATGCGACTTAATTGCAGAATATTGTGCCGGTTGATGTTATTCCGTTTGACATGCGTTTCCTGGTACACGCTATTGGTTGATATTAATACTGCGATTGTGAATTTATATGTATGAGTTACGGTCAACAGTACGTACAATTTAGTTTTAAATTAGGCATGTTGTTTGCATAACTTTATCCTTATATATAATAATTTATTTATCATCATCAGTCTTAATAAACGTCCTCTCTGAAGGACGCGAGCCTACCTGTATAGGGTATTTAGCCATCCAAGTGGGTTACAGCAATCCCCATAGCTATGTTGTGTAGGCCTGTGCCTGCAATTGGCCGTTATAGTCTGATGATGATAATTCACACTGCGCATGACAGTTCAAATTACAAAGGGCCGGGTGTGAACTAGCCCTTAGGACGTAGACACGTGCAGCCCCCCCCGCGCCTTCGGTGATGGGCGCGAACAACCCTTTAAATAGATATTACAACATTCATTAAACAGGGGATGAAATAATGTGCTTAACGTGTAATTTTAATGTTATTCTAATCGATAAGTCATAGTCATTATTCAATTTGTTATTATAAGATTTATTTGTAATAATAAACAAACACACAGACAGACGTGACGTATTTTTTATATAGTTGAACTGATCGTGGGTCAATTCGCTCACTTAAGACTGCTACTGACTCGTCTAGGTAGGTAACCACCGCAGTGCCAGATATCATTCCTTGAAACAGGAGTGTTATGCACTTTTATGTTTCGGGATGAGGGCACGGTAGCTAGTAAAATTAATCTGGTGTCGGGCACAGTACGTCATTGACGGAGAATGTAACTGTCTATCAGTTGTTGGTCTCCTTAAATGCTGCTCTGTCATTGTCAAGCGTCTCACTTACCATCAGACGAGCGTCTGGACCGTTCTGTGCACTTTTACTGTTGGGTCTCTTCATCTCATCATCATTTCAGCCTTTGGACTGCTTGACTTAGGCCTCCTCCTATATTTTCCATTCGTACCGGTGCGAGGTGAAAGGTTAGGTTAGGTCTCTTATACCCGGTAATTTTACTAGCTACAGTGCCCGTATCCCGGAACACAGAAGTGCAAAACATTTCTATTTTACGGGATGATATCTGACACTGCGGTGATACCTACGGTCTACTAAGTAAGTAAGTAGTAAGTTATCTGCTACCAAACTTTGATTAAAAACGAAAAACATTCACAAATTATTTAATTTTAAAACAAAGACTTTATTTAACGAGTCGAGTACAACATTATCATAATTGAAGATTATTTTATGAATCTCTGAGGACTTCTCAGGCACAAGCCCGGGTTACACGTGCCCATAACTGTTATAACATAATAAAGAGATTATTTAATCGTTTTTCTTGGGGTTTGTTTGATTATTATATTTTTATTTACATAGAAGAGCATCGTGGATTATTGGTATGGAATGTTACCTTCTGATCTAGAAAGTGCAGGTTAAAATAACGTCACGTATTAACGTGTTTGCGAAGTTATAAGTTTATTCGACGCTCTTACATTGAAAGAAAATATCGTGAGAAAACCTGTGCACGCCTGCGAAGAGATTCAAAGGTTGTGCGTGGAGTCAACCAATCCTCACTGGGCTTGCTTGGACGACAAAGGGCCTAAACCCCCGCCATGGGTAGGCTTATGCCCCTCAGTGCACCCGTAAAACTTCTTATCATCATCAGCTCATTAAACGTCCCCACCGAGGGGCACGAGCCTACCCGTATAGGGTGATTAGGCCTTAGTCGTCCACGCGGGCCCATTGCGGATTGGACGACTTCACACACAACCTTCGAATCTCTTCGCAGGCGTGCATGAAGGTTTCCTCACGATGTTTTCCTTCACCGTAAGAGCGTCGGATAACGTACATATATTTTTCGAAAATTCGAAAATACATTGGTACGTGTCGGGATTTGAACCTCAGCCCTCCCGGTAGGAAGGCGACAGTCCACACCACTGAGCCACCGACGCTCTCAAGCTTCTTAGCTTAAGGAATAATAAAAAAACGCAGCGTGGGATATGCAGCTGAATCCCTCACCTACAAGGAAAAGTCAATTACAAAATGCAATATCAAAACTTACCTGTACCTCGCAACTGCAAGTTAAATCAACAATGACTTGCAATATCTAGTTGCCATCACGAAGATTATAAACGCGTGTCCGCCACGCGGCCATTTTAGCCCGTATGCCCCCTTTGTTATTAACTCATCTCTGTTTATAGGGCAAAGTGGTGATTGATAGGTTAAATTGTTTAAATATTACCTTTGCCCGTGTAATGGTGGACAGTGTTTGATTTCCAACAATGGATAGTGTTTTTACTGATTTACTAGCAACCCATGCACGGCAGTTCGCACGGACCATAGAAATTATATGATCCCAATAAATGGCACATAAAACAGGATGGCTTTTAATTAATTATATTTGATTTGAAATTGTTTTTTTTATCTCTGGCCCGTGATAGGCCAAAACAGTTTGCTAAAGTATAAAATTCATTTCATAAATCGTCATAGCAGCCTAATATGTCCACTGCTGACCGAACTGCTAAACACACTTCTCTCTAATGGCTTCCACGGACGAATCCATAGCACTCTACATCCATCGACTACCCACCATAACTAGGTCTTTGGTCTATCTGGACGGGGACGGCCTAGTCTTGACGCTACTTGGATGCCACTCGAGAATCTTCACGCCAATCAGATATCGGCTCTACGCACACGCATGTGTGGTGCCCATCGCCACTTTACTGGCTTACCATGTCAGCTACGTCAATAACTTTAGGACTATTAAGGATTCATAGGTTTCTGCCTTTCTTGTGTAGAAATATCTAACATAGACCACTCTCCAAAGTACTTAGGGCAGCCACGAGCCTTTTTAAAGGGCCCTAAGCAAGCTACTACGTTTGAATAATTATAAATAAATAAATATCCACTAACATTCACGCAGCGCCATCTTGCCTCAAATTAAGCCTGTTAATCGGTACTAACCAACGGATAAAAATGGTAAACGCATACAAACACCCAGATTAATATAAACAGACATGTTCATGCACACAAATGTTATGCCCGGGGATCAATCAGGAACCCTTTGAGTAGTATCTGGCGCAAAATCGGGGAGACCTATGTCCAGCAACGGACTGAGATAGGTTGAAGAGAAGGTACAAAAACAAGTTGCTTCCCATTTTAAAATCACAAGTCGTTAGCAATAAATGCCCATGTGATTTCATATCGAATCCAAAATCAATATCCAGTGTCCCTTAAAGCGACATTCCCTGCGAGCTTTCACTAATTTGCTATTAATTGAGTATGTCTAAAGGTCGCCCATATTAAATCGTTTGATCGTTGCTATGTATTGTTTGTTACTATTAATAATTAAGAGAGGCCCATATAGGTAGAGATGGACATATTTCTTCACATATTGAAATCAGTAGAAAACCACCGTCCGAACCAGTGGTAGCTTCATTTGACATTCTGTGTGTGTGTCTGTAAGGACCTAAACTGAATAAAAGTTTCATTTCAGTATTTTATTTTTACTTGTAGACTCGGTAACAGTGTGTCGGTGTCTCATTGGTGTATTGCCTTCCGCTCTGGACGGTGCAGGTTCAAATCCCGCCACGCACCAATGTATTTTCGAAATTATATGTACGTTTATCCAACGGTCTTACGGTGAAGAAAAACATCGTGAGAAAACCTGCGCACGAGATTCAAAGGGTGTGCGTGAAGTCTGTGAATCCGCACTGGGCCCGCGTGGACGATTAAGGCCTATACACCCTATATGGGTAGGCTTGTACCGCTCGGTGGGGTCGTATAATAAATTTATATATAATATAGAGCGTAGGTGGCTCAATGGTGTGGACTGTTGCCCTCCTACCGAGAGGGCTGAGGTTCAAATCCCGCCACGCACCAATATGTTTCCGAATTTTATCCGGCGCTCTTACGGTGAAGGAAAACATAGTGAGGAAACCTTCACGCACACCTGCGAAGAGACTTAAGGTTTGTGCGTGAAGTCCTCCAACCCGCACTGGGCGCGCGTGCACCGCACGACTACGGCCTAATCACCCTATACGGGTAGGCTCGTGCCCCTTCGGTGGGGACGTTTGATGAGCTGATGATGATGTACGTCTCGTGGCTATAAAATGGCCCAATATTGGTCGCAGTGTCATATTTAGCTTATAAATCCATAATAACTCGATAAGAAGAAGAAAGAAAGGAATTCCTTCATCACACACACACAAACATAAGACACACACATACATGACAACTCCTGTGGTGTAATAATTGAGAAGTTGGCTGTTACACCATGGGTTCCGACCTGGGCAGTACAAACATAAGTGTGCATAAACATGTACGTCTGTATTGATATCATTGTTCTATGTACAATAGGTACCCATTTATTTACAAAAAAATATACCAGTTTATCAGTTTTTAATACCCATACTACAAGCATCACGCTTAACTTGGGTCTAGATGGCGGTGTGTGTATTTAGGTGGACATTTTCTTATACAATCCATAAACCATTAGAGGAATAAACAAATAATTAATTTATAATAAAACGACTCGTGGTTAACAGGTTCTCACCTTAGCATATGCCACAATGGAGACCGCGTCTCGGCAAGCATAGCGTAGGACGCCCTCCGACCCCATGGACGACTTGCGAAAGGTCGCTGGTGGAGGCTGGATGAGAAAAGCGGAGGACCGGGATAACTGGCGCAAAATGGGGGAGACCTATGTCCAGCTGTGGACTGCGATAGGTTGAATAGATATGCCACAGCAACCTTCCAAGTTCTGTAACGCTAATAATTAAAGTATTGTAAAGCGATATACGCCCGCAATTACAGGCCTATATCGCTTCTCAATGTGTTCTACAAATTACTAGAAAAAGTAGTAAACAAGAGGTTGGTTGGGTTCTTGGAGTCGCAGCACCTTCTATCTGATAGGCAGTTCGGATTTAGACGCAAGAGATCCAATGAGGATGCGGTTAAGTTGCTTACTGATCTTGTATCTTCATACCTTGATGAAGGATCTCACTGTGTTGCAGTTTTCCTGGACCTAGCCAAGGCTTTCGACACCGTCTCAATCCCTATACTTATTAAAAAGCTTAAAATAATGGTTATTCGTGGAGCTTTGGACTGGTTTCGGAGCTATCTCTCTGACAGGGGGCAGGTCGTGAAACTAGAGGGATACACACCCACACATTTGGAGTCCCACAGGGTAGTATACGCGGTCCTATCCTCTTTATCTTATATAAACGATATTCATAGGCTAAATATACCCCATACTGAATTTATTTGTTATGCCGATGACACGACTGTCCTTTTTCGGGGCACGGACTGGAGTGCTGCTCAATCTAATGCCGAAGCGGGGATGAAGATGATCTCTGAGTGGTTAAAGCAAAACCTGCTGACGTTAAACACGAAAAATCTACATTGCATAATTGCGCTGTGACATAGTGAACTGTGACTTTCTTCAACGCAAAGAAATGTCAGATATTCAGAATAATGCTGGATGACAATCAACCTTTTGGCATATCCATACACGGGTAAAGGTGAGGAAAGTTATGGGATAATGCGGATTTAAGAAATGTGCGAGTAAAAGATGTTTAAAAACCATCTACTCTGCTGTCTGCCAATCGATTATTGCATATGGAATAGGGGTTAGGGGTGGTTCTGCAAAAACCCTAATGATAGAACTTGAAAAGGCCGAGCGCGCAATTCTTAAGGTGATGCTAAGAAAGCCTTTCATATATTCCACCAATGCCTTATATTAGATCAGAGCTAAATCTTTTAAGAGTTAGACAATTATTTATTGGTAATGCTTGTCTGTCCATCCACCGATCTGGCGTTAAGCCAATTCCTTCAGGGAGTGGTAGACGAATTGCTAATTTGGCTGTGCCACGTATAAAAACCAGTTTTGCCAAAAGATTCCCTCGTTATTGTCAGTGTCAGTTTACAATACTGTTTCTAAGAGTTGCTGTTTTAGAGATATCACTGTGAGGGAAGCAAAATTAAAGCTGATACAGTTCCTTTGTGCTCTTCATTATGACCAAACTGAAATTATCATCCAAACTGAAAATAACTCATACAGATTTACATATACTCACAAACTCGCACACTACTCATTAACTTTTGTTATGATCAATTTACATAATTTATTCAATAAAATTTTGTAATGCATTGGAAATTGGTTTCTCAAGATACAGGCTTTGCTTAGTTTGGAGAACCCCTTGAAATTACGTGATTTTGATAATTTTAACACTTGTAAACGTATTCTATCTTAATTTTAATTCCGTTTCAATAAAAAGTTTTTTTTTTCTTTCATTGTCTCTACACAAGGTGGTAGACTCGATACTGAGTCGTCTAGGTAGGAACCACCGCAGTGCCAGATATCGTCCCGTGAAACAGGAGTGTAGCACTTCTGTGTTTCGGGATGAGGGCACTGTAGCTAGTGAAAACACTGGGTATAAGAGACCTAACATTTGTTGTCTCAGGTGTTGGGCAGTGCGGCATTGATGGAGGATAATAAACGTCTCTCAGTTGTTGGTCTTTGAATTGTATTGTCAATTGTGACGTTTATCTTTTCTTCTGTCTTGTGTCATCTGCAAATAAGAATATCACACTAATCCATGTTTCTCCGTAATATTACAGACTTCTTCAATGCCGGTCTGTCATGGTTAGGCGTATCACTTACCATCAAGTGAGCGACCTGACCGTTCTGTATACTTATAACTTAAAAAAACACTGTCCATTGATCATTAAAATTGACGTGAATTAGTCACAACTGAACAGTGAACTATACAAATATTGCAAAGAACCATTCATGATTCAATGCATAACAACGGAGCAATATAAACTCTTTCCTCTCAAGAAAACAAAAATCCTATACGAAAGAGAAAGAATCAATACAATTAATCAATCAAAACTCGACCTTATCTTCAAAGCAATAAGAACAAAGGCACACAGTAGCACTGTGGTACACTCAATAAAAGAAGTGATAAGTTGAAAACACAAAAACAAACTTTATGGTCTAACACAAGTGAAGGATTATCCGACCTCCCACGCGTTTGATTGTCGTACGAATTTAAAAAACTAATGGTCAAGAACGTGCTGGTCATTTCAGAAAATATAGTTTCATTTTATTATCATACTTTAGGACTCTTATCGGTTTTATTCGAGAAAAAAAAATGCTATTAGAAATTGTAAAAAATAATAAAATCTTTATGAAGCAAACACATTTCATGTTAACCCTTACTATAAGTCCCTAAACTGGATACTTGTAATTAATATAGAATTTCTTGAAGGAAAAATAATGTTATTAATGATATCCATAATGATTTATATATTTTTATCGTCGGTGGCTTATTGGTGTGCACTGTTGCCTTCAAATCTGGAGGGCGCAGGTTCAAACCCCGCCTCGAACCAATATTTCCGAATTTTCACAATTATATGAATGTTTATCTGACGCTCTTACGGTGACGGAGAACATCTTGAGGAAACTTGCGCACGCCGGCAAAAAGATTCAATAGGTTGTGCGTGAAGTCGGCCTAGCCGCACTGGGCTCGCTTGGTCGACTAAGGCCTATGCACCCTTTACAGGTAGGCTTGTGCCCTTCGGTAGGGACGTTAAATGAGCCGATGATGATGGTGTATATAATGAATTTTATTGATGTCATTATTTAAAAAACCCTGAGTTTCTTGTCGGATTCTTCTCTTATCATCAGTTTAAAGTGTACGCCGAACCATAAATTGTAGTTCATACTTGACTCGGACTTAAGCGATTTTCTTTTTCAAAGTGAATTTAGAATTTCAAAAAATTAAAAAGGTGTGAATAGACGCTTTGTATCTTCTTCACTTCAACCTATCAGAGTCTACTGCTGGACACAGGTCTTCCCCATTCTGCGCCGGATATCCCAGTCTTCCGCTTTTCTTAATTTATTAATTATTTTGCAATGCTAACCTAACCTAACCAACCAAGAAGTCCTATCTTCATCTATGGCTTGCCCAGTAAAAGCTGTGAACCCGAAAAATCCATCCAAACAAAGTCATCAGTTTTCACTTCGTAGCCATTTTTAAATCTGACATGTATCTTAGGCAAACTTAGTCTTTTCATCGCATACATTATTCATGTTTCACAGAACCCTAACACTGTTCGGTGGCGCACGAATGTAAAGCAGCCAAGAGCGGTCCGGAAGCGCGCACGGTAGCGGACTGATACGGCAATTAACATGCTCATACTAAAATTCCATGTGAACCGCTGTACTTTATACAGGGTGCTGTGGAAATTTATTTTATTTTTCGTATGAGGTTAACCAACAAGTGTTGCAATACCTAAAATAATATTATACGTGTAAAACAATATGTACAAATTCTCTTTTTATGTTACAATGTGTACAGGACGGCCAGGACGCTCACCTGATGGTAAGTGATACACCAGACCATGACAGAGCGGCATTAAAGGAGACCAAAACTGATAGACAGTTATTATCCTTCATCAACGCCGCACTACGCCCGTCACCCGAGACAACAATGTTAGGTCTCTTATACCCGGTAATTTCACTAGCTACAATGCCTTAGTAGTCCACGCGGTCCCAGTGCGAATTTACCGATTTTCACTTTAAACATCTTCGCAGACGTGCGCGGGTTTCCTCACGATGTTTTCCTTCACCGTAAGAGCGTCGGATAACGTACATATAATTTCGAAAGTTGGTACGTGTCGGGATTTAAACCTGCGCGCTCCCGTTTGGAAGGCAACACACTATTGAGCCCACAGAATTAATAATATGAGAAATATAATTATTCTTGTGATTGAGCCTGAGGCACGCAGGCAGGCAAGCAATTTTACGTTATGAAATGTATATAGGTATTAATCATATCATCCTGTACAAGCAGGGGTCAGCGAGAACCGCGTGAACGAGTCATACACGCAGACTGTTGCCATGGGCTTTCAGTCGAACCCAAATAGCCTACATAAGTAACTCGATACATGATGAGTCACCATCATCATCATCAGCTATAGTATACGGTGATTAGGCCTTAGTCGTCCACGCGGGCCCAGTGTGGGTTGGACGACTTCACGCACAACCTTTGATTTCTTCGCAGGCGTGCGCAGGTTTCCTCACGATGTTTTCCTTCACCGAAAGAGCGTCTGATAACGCACATATAATTTCGAAAATTCGAAAACTCATTGGTACGTGGCGGGATTTGAACCTGCGCCCTCCCGTTTGGAAGGCAACACACTATTGAGCCCACATTGTTAATAAGAGAAATATTATTTATCTTGTGAGGCATGTAGGCAGGCAAGCAATTATACGTTTTTAAAATGTATATAGTATTTATCATATCATCCTGTACAAGCAGGGGTCAGCGAGAACCGCGTGAACGAGTCATACACGCAGACTGTTGCCATGGGCTTTCAGTCGAACCCAAATAGCCTACAAAAGGAACTCGATACATGAAGAGAAGTCCTTATAGATATGAGCGTTAAGTTCAGGACCCCAATTTTACAAATTTGATAATCTTTGACGAACGGTTTGGTGTTGCGGTTGAGACGTCGAGCGCAACACCAAGGGTTCCGGGTTCGATCCCCGGGCAGTATAAACATTTGTGTGCATGAATATGTCTGTTTGTAATGGTCTGGGTGTTTTCTATGTATAATATTATTTACAAAAAAAATCTATATAAGTATGTTTATCCGTTGTTTAGTACCCATAACAAAGGCTTCACGCTTAACTTGGGGCTAGATGGCGCTGCGAGAATGTCACTGGGTTTTTATTTATTTATTTTTTCTAGGAGGACAACAACGCAATGAACACAAAAAATATACAAAATAACAACAGGTAGCCAATTATAGGTCCTCACTAATAAAGATTGTATAGAAAAGAACCCGAATGCTTAATAAGACTAAACAATTAAAATACAACAAATGAGCCAACACAAAATCAACACAAGAAATTACTCAAATTTACTTAATTTTTTTTATATTTATTTATAATCTTATATGAACAATAAACTAAATACCACAGTGTCACTATGAAATGTAGAGAGCGACGTGATTATGAATGAAAATTTTGCTGAACAGACGGATGGGCATAATTTTGCTGAACAGACGGATGGGCATAATTTTGCTGAACAGACGGATGGGCATAATTTATGAACAGTCGGTTGGCATAATTTTGCTGAACAGACGGATGGGCATAATTTTGCTGAACAGACGGATGGGCATAATTTTGCTGAACAGACGGATGGGCATAATTTTGCTGAACAGACGGATGGGCATAATTTTGCTGAACAGACGGATGGGCATAATTTTGCTGAACAGACGGATGGGATAATTTTGCTGCAACAGACGGATGGGCATAATTTTGCTGAACAGACGGATGGGCATAATTTTGCTGAACAGACGGATGGGCATAATTTTGCTGAACAGACGGATGGGCATAATTTTGCTGAACAGACGGATGGGCATAATTTTGCTGAACAGACGGATGGGCATAATTTTGGCGCGGACATTTTTGAATGAATTGTGCATATACTTAGTTCATTATTCTATGTGTGTGTGGTGCTCATATATCGTTATTGTGTCACAATAGTAAAATGCTGCACATATTCGTTCTGTTTTATGATAGCCTATGTGCTGTTAGTCGAGACGCCGGCTACTACACCAAGGGTTCCGGGTTCAATCCCCGGGCAGTACAAACATTTATGTTCATGAACATATATTATCTATTTGTAATGGTCTGACTGTTTCTATGTACAATATGTATGTATTTCCGAAAAAAAGTATATAAGTTTTAATGAGTTGTTTAGTACCCTTACTACAAGCTCCTCGCATAATATGGGGCTAGATGGCGCTGTGTGAGTGTCAGTAGATATTTATAGATTAGTTATGCCCCCCGGTATTGCTCACGGTATAATATATTCTCCTGCGGTAAACCTTAACCTTTTTTACTTTTCTAATACCATTTAGTTTTAGTTTTCTAATTACCATTTAAAACAAGTAACATACTTCTGCTATTAATATTTCCACTGAATCATTGCTTTACTTGGAAGTCGTGAGTTCAATATCCTTGAATAGGAAACCGATATGATATCCAAACAATTCACGCGGTGAGTAAAGATCACTGGTTTTCGTGTGAGTTGTGGTTCAATAGACCAGAATTTGAACTCAATTAAGTAGGTATCATCATCAGCTCATTAAACGACCCCACCGAGGGGCACGAGCCTACCCGTATAAGGTGATTAGGCCTTAGTCGTCCATGCGGGCCCAGTGCGGATTGGACGACTTCACACACAACCTTCAAATCTCTTCGCAGGCGTGCATGAAGGTTTCCTCACATTGTATTTCCTATAACGTACATATATTTTCGAAAATTCGGAAACACATTGGTACGTGTCGGGATTTTAACCTCAGCCCTACCGGTAGGAAGGGGACAGCCATTGAGCCACCGACGCTCAACTCACTTAGGCGAATTAGGTATATATAAATAAAATTGGAGTGTCTGTTTGTAATATTGAAATAACCATTGTTTTCTTCATGCATATGAATTACTTACATCGGTATATATACATCGGTATGTATGCGAAAAAAACAATCTTTAAAATTTTTGTCTGTTTGTTCCGGGTAATCTCTGAAACGGCTGGATAGATTTGGACGGAACTTTTTTTGGCAGGTAGCTGATGTTATAAGGAAAACGACAATGACTACTTTTATATAGGAAAATGCTTTTTTTAAGATTAATATTTTTTTAACCGCGCGTCGGTCGTGCGTGGAATGAGCGCTTTTATGTTTTGTTTTACTGTGGGAGAATATATTATAGCGGGAATAATACCGCTTTTATGAAAATATAACTGTCCTTATGAATCTGAGCGTTGAGTTTAGATTCTTTGCTCAAAATAGGAGCCATATTTACACGAACTTTTCATTTATAATTACATTATTATAACGACGCTCTTACGGTGAAGGAAACCTGCGCACGCCTGCGAGGAGATACAAAGGTTGTGCGTGAAGTCGGCAAATCCGCACTGGGCCCGTATGGACAACTAAAGCCTAATAACCCTTTACGGGTAGACTCATGCTCCTCGGTGGGCATACTGATAACATACATTAAGCAACTGAATAAACTGTCAATAGTAAAAGAAGAAAGCAGTTGCATAGATCACAAGTAATAGCTTAGAGTAGGAACATGAATAGAACTCAACATTATTAATCCCCTATTTTATCCCCTTCGGACTAAACCAGAGACATTAAAAGCCAGGAGCCCAAAATTTTTGAGGTTGCAATCCAAGAACTTGTTCTTTATTTTTCTTGTAGCTAGTGAAATTACCGGGTATAAGAGACCTAACATATGTTGTCTCCGGTGACGGACGCAGTGCGGCATTGATTAGGAATAATAACTATCAGTTTTTCATCTCCTTCAATGGCGCTCTGTCATGGTCAGGCGTATCACTTACCATTAGGTGAGAGCCTTGACCGTCCTTTTGTTAACATAAAAAATCTTAACTTTAACTGATTTTTTTAAAAAAAAAACATATTTGTACCTAGAATATGAAACCAAAATCTTTTCCCCAAACTGGACCTCAGACCTCAACAGAGGGATCGTCCGCCATTCTTCAAAGCGACCCCTGGTAAGTCAAAGGTGAGTTTACCACCAAGGGTGCGCCACCCTCACATATAAATCAACCCTGTGATTTAATATTAATGATGTTTTAACCTTAGTGATTTATTTCGGGTGGTCCATGTCATAAGCGAATATATTTTTTGTTATAAAATGCTCAAAAACCGCTTACCCGCTCATCTGCTGCGCTCAACAATTGACAGAAAGAAAAAAGAGACTTTGAACTTTATTGGTTGGGGATAGATGTTAAAAACGAATGATCGCATTGGTAATGCCTTATATCATTAGGAGTTAAAATTATTTTCTTAATTTATCATTATAATAAATCTTTACAATATAAATATTAAGTAAATGGCGGCATTATCAATGTTCTGTAATGCCACAGATTTCAGAATATCATAGGTCTGTGAGTAATGCCATTAACCTTTCTTAAAAACCTTTCAAAAACTCAAACAAATAATGTTTCCTACTTACCTATAGCTACGGTAGTTTTAGAGACATAAAAAATGGGAATAACTCAATGGCTTTAAGTAAATGCTTGATAGAGCATAGTGGAAATCAGTACGTTAGATTTTTCCCAATTAGGTTCGGATATTGTCGGCTGAATCACCTAATTGTCCGAAAGGAAGATAGTTTCGTGCTGCGTTTGGCACGTTAAGCCGTCGGTGCCGGCTACAACCTTAGTGATGGTAGTCGTTATCACCCACCAATTCGCATTGGGCCCGCGTGGTAAATAACGGCACAACAAACAAACAACCATAAAAATCCTTACTCAAATAAATCTGTTTGGAACCGGACCGGTTCGGAATTAATTAGATCTTCAATAAGAGCCGGCAAGAAACTCGATAGTTACTCTTTTAAACTTTTTATATCAGTGGTTACAGAGTTTAGTCATTTAACTACACATAACTTTACAATGATAATTTTTTTTTTGAGCGTCGGTGGCTCAGTGGTGTGGACTGTCGCCTTCCTACCGGGAGGGCTGAGGTTCAAATCCCGACACGTACCAATGTATTTTCGAATTTTCGAAAAATATATATACGTTATCCGACACTCTTACGGGCAAGGAAAACATCGTGAGGAAACCTTCATGCACGCTTACGAAGAGATTCGAAGGTTGTGTGTGTGAAGTCGTCCAATCCGCACTGGGCCCGCGTGGACGACTATGGCCTAATCACCCTATACGGGTAGGCTCGTGCCCCTCGGTGGGGACGTTTAATGAGCTGATGATGATGAATTAATTTTTGATTTTGTAACTAGAACACTATGTGCAAGACCACACATCTTTTTCCGATAAATAACTTTATAACAATAACAACCTCCAACATAACAACCTTCCCATAACTATGCTTTGCGGGAACTGCGGAAGACCTGAATGGTATAAAGGCCAGGATGAATGGTATAAAGGCCAGGATGAATGGTATAAAGGCCAGGATGAATGGTATAAAGGCCAGGATGAATGGTATAAAGGCCAGGATGAATGGTATAAAGGCCAGGATGAATGGTATAAGGCCAGGATGATGGTAATAAGGCCAGGATGAATGGTATAAGGCAGGATGATGGTATAAGGCCGGATGATGGTATAAAGGCCAGGATGAATGGTATAAAGGACAGGATGAATGGTATAAAGGCCAGGATGAATGGTATTTGTTACTGTTACTAGAGTACTAACTTAGATTTATTGTAATGTAGGTAAGGTACCACCGCAGTGCTAGATATCGTCCCGTGAAATAGGAGTGCTATGCACTTTTATGTTTCGACATGAGGACACTGTTACACTGTAGCTAGTAAACTTACCGGATATAAGTGACCTATCAACTACTGTCTTGGGTGACGGGCGCAGTGTGGCATGGAGGTAGAATAATAGGCAGTGTAAACTGCCTATTATTTGGTAATTTTCCTTCGGGCGTATAACTTACCATTAGGTGAACGTAAATACTTCTTAAGCTACGGAAGAGTGGAGTCTCCATCTAAAATGGAGGCTCCAATCCTAATTTTCATAAGATTTAAGTATTTTATTGAAATAATTATTATGATTTAAATTAATATATAATACACAATACTTAATATGATAAATATTTGTGAATATAATTTGCTTTATATAATTATTTTGATAACAAGTGGAAAACTGCCGTCTGAACCAGTGGTAGCTTCATTTGACACTTATAAGTGTTCTGTAAGGACCTAAACTGAATAAACACTTTTCATTTTCATTTATGGTAACGATACATGAGCATTCTGATTCGGTTTTGAGTCTTTCCCTTGGACCACAGTCTAACATTTCGCAGCTTGATCCTCAGTTTTGTTTATTGCTAATAAGCCGTCGAGGCGCTAACGCTACAATTTGCCGCCGGATTTCGCCTTCCCGGGATGTGTTGAACTTAATATAAATATGGCAGTTTGTTTTCACGGCGATTGGATGAAGAATTTGTTTAGTTATTTATAAGATACGCTAACATTGTATGTTATACTTTTATTATAATGTTATGTAAAGTTGTAACAGATAATACAAGATGTATAGTCTCGCGCATAATGTTCCAGTTACAAAATCTTATAATACATTATTGTAAAGTTACTTGGTAAGTGACAGAACTCTGTAACCAATGATATAAAAAGTTTAAAAGAGTGACTATCGAGTTTCTTGCCGGCTCTTCTCGAAGATCCTACTTATTCCGAACCGGTGGTAGAGGCATAAAAAAAACAATTGACGATTCAAAAGTATCTGTAACAGAGTTTTTGAATAAAGTTATTTTTTTAAAATCGTAAACAATATTTGGACTGAGATCCATCTGCGCTCGACCATTACATATGTGTCGTGACATGACTCAAAATCCTCAAAAGCACCTTCGGAAGATTTCCTCGACGGAACATCGTTGGATGTCACGTGTTTACCGAACTCATTCCGTCAATTCGTGCAGTCGCCGATGGGTGCTTTTAGCATGCCTATGCGCCGCTCGCTCAGGGCTGCCAACGTAATCATAGATGATTTTTTTATTATATTATAAGTGTGCATGACGGTCAGGACGCTCACCTGATGGTCAGTGATACGCCTAACCAGTGCGGCATTGAAGGATACCAAGAATTGACAGACAGTAATAACAGTAAGGATAATAATGCTCCATCAATACCGCACAGCGCCCGTCGACCGAGACAACAGATGTTAGGTCTCTTATACCCGGTAATTTCACTCTTGTTTCACGGGACGATGTCTGGCACTGCGGTGGTACCTACCTAGACGACTCAGTACCGAGTCTACCCTCTAGTAAAAAGTACATGAAATCTACAACAAAAAAATAAACAATAATGATACAATCAATAGTAATGTTTTGTAAATCTTAGTTAAATTGACATCCAACCGATGTTGACCAATTATTCAATCTTAATCTATCTAATTACACTGGGATGAGTTTCATTTATAAAAATTGGAATATCTGTTCAAAATATTTTTATTTTCATATGTAATGGTAGGAACGATATGAATGGGACTTTTTTGACAGGTTGCTGAAGTAATAAGGAAAACAAACTCATCTTTGATTTGAGACTCACACCTTGCCGGATCAGCAAGTTGGAGGGAGTGAACTGGTCACGTATGCCGCAGAACCGATGGCCCTTGGACCAAACGAGTTCTGGAGTGGAGACCGTGTCTCGCCAAAGTAGCGTAGGACGCCCTCCGGCCCGATTTTCCGACGACTTAGAAGGTCGCTGGTGGAAGCTGGATGAGAAAGCAGAGGATCAGTGTGAGAACGCATCCAAAACTATACTAAATTATTTAATCTGTGGTTTTACTCTCTTGTAAAAGCTGCCTTTCTGTCCAAGTTGCTAGACATAAATAATTCTTTATTAATTATTTAAAGCGTTTAATTCTCAAGATATTACAACCAGGATGTTCAGTGCAAAATGGGAGAGACCAGTGTCCAACATTGGACTGTGATACGTCGTTTATTGTCATCCAAATGAAAAAGACCCACAAAATCGGTAGATCGATATCCGCTTCAAAATTGAGTAGCAAAATTCCACTCGTACATGAATATATTAAGTTATCCGCCAATGACGCTTTAAGGCGCCAAACAAAAGATTTTCTATTATGTCTGTCCCAGCGTTCACATGGTTAAAATAAAAACTTTTAAATAGTAGGAACTTTGACAACCCTGCGACGCCCTGACATAGTGCGAACAAACGGTCAAACACACCGCCGTATGTACACAAATCAGGGCCATGTTAGAGCTATTGTCTGCGCGCGCGCACCACACTACAGTTACCTGAATCACAGCTTCCGCTCCAGTTTCACGTGCAGTAACGATTTCTTTTCTCATGTGCGTGCATAATGTTGATATTGTTCAATCAGTGCCAATAGATGGCGCTGACCATTTCAGCTTCGCGTAGTCGCTGAAAGGCGGGAATAACATTTTTAAAAATAAGTCATAATAATAAATTAATATCCACTGACATTCACACAGCGCCATCTATATCTGTATTATGGGCACTAAACAACAGATAAACATACTTACAAACATATATTTTTTGTAAATACATACATATTATACATAGAAAACACCCAGACCACAAACAGACATGTTCATGCACACAATTGTTTGTACTGCCCGGGAATCAAACCCTTGGTGTAGCACCCGATGTCTCGACCATTTTGATTGCACCACATGGGTCGTCAAGTTATAGATTTGTAGTATTACTTAAAAAATATCTAGGTCGGGCTGAGACTTTGCATGCATAAAGCTACTATGACGTAGGTATCCCCTAAGGATTATTTTGATAAATTCCACACCGAAGGGTATTAAATAGGAGATGAAAAATTATACTTCTTAACGCGCACAAAAGTTAGTTCTGTGTATACGGTACGATATTGTATTTTTTCACTTAGGCCTCTTTCATTCTGAGAAAGAGTAGGTACATTATACATGTCAAGGCGTTAAAACATTGTGACAAACAGTTGGTAATTGGTTCATAAACCACTTTTGGCGGTACCTGAAACAAATAACATTCCAATATTTTACCTGACACATGTTAATAAGAGTTTAAACAAAAAATGTGGTGCTACTTAGAATACTTTTTTTCAACTCTAAGTTTAAACGACAGATTTGTTTGTGCAATCCACGAAAATGTCAATGGTTCCGAATGTATAGATAAGAAGGTTGTCTGAGGAGCAAAGGGAAAGGGAATGAATTATTAGAAATTAATGATTTCAAATACCTTTGATGAGACGTCGGCTAGTACCACGAATATTAGAAGAAATTACCCTTTTTCCCAAAATGCCATCCTGTGCAATTATAACATGCCATCATCGCAATGAATCAGTAAATTTACCAAGAAATATAATAACTTTTCACAGGTAAGAACCGAAAAGAAATTGCGACACTGGGACTGCCTATAAACTTGGCGGCTTGTCCAGTCTAATTGTATATTCGGATGTCTGTGGCTAGTACGGTCACATGTCACTTTGTATTGGACTGTGTTTTTATGTTTAATGTGTATTTACATGTCTAGAAAAAAGTATACTTAAAGTATCTTTATCCATTGTTTAGTCCCATATTACAGGCCAATACAAAGTTTGGGACTAGAAAGCTAAGCTAACTATAGTATTATTGAATTGAATTGATTCTGGTGTATGTACTTTATAGTTAACCCATTGTTATGTAAGAGCGGGGTCTCCTAACACAGGTTCTTTTGCACTTACCAGGAGGCCCCAATCACAATTCTTTTATTGTAAAAAAATATAAAGGTACTTAATAAATTATTATTAAACTATTATTAAGAAAGCGCTGTGTGAATGTCAGTAGATATTAATTTATAATATGGCATTATCCAAAAGTACACAAAGTGCCTTTATTGATATGAAACCAATGATATTCTACTTTCTGCATTATTGTATGAAACTGTATCAAATCCAACGAATTACAAAATCAGTTGAGCATACAATCGCGTATAAATAACGCGGGGTATTCCATCCCGTCTCCCCCGGGACTCGGCGTGGTACAAGGGAACTTCATTACGCTCCTGCTGCAGTCTGTCGCGTTCAGGGAGGATTCTGGAGACCGGGAGTCACCTTTTAAGATCATTTTTTCGTTTATTTTGGCACAAGATAGTCATTTCATAAGTTATGTTAGTCATAAAACAGTAAAACTTATGCTTGTACGTATGCAACAAGTTTTTTTTTGTTATAGCGGGCAAACGAGCAAACAGCTTATCTGTTGGTCAAAACTCCGTCGTCTATGTACACGTACAAGTTCTCTTGCAATCGTCATCATCATCATCAGGCCATTATATGTTCCCACCGAGAGGTCTCACCTTAGTCGTCCACGCGGGCCTAGTGCGTATTGGCAGACTTCACGAGTTCACGCAAAACATTTGAATGTCTTCGCACTCGTGCGCAGGTTTCCTGGCGACGTTTTCCTTCACCGTAAGAGCGTCGGATAACGTACATATAATTTCAAAAATTCGAAAACACATTGGTTCGTAGCCGAATTTGAACCTGCACCCTCTAGACCGGCTGGCAACAGTCCACGCCAATGAGCCACCGATGCTCTATCTCTATCGTTGTGAAATAATATTAAATCGAAAGAAAATAGACAATATTTTCAACATTTAAGACTCGTAAATTGCAAACAGAAATTCCACTTTTCAATACTCATCCCCGCTCGTCCCCGGGGACGGTTGGACACGAATAAACCATTATGATGTCACACGGACAGACACGCAGACAAAATACATGGGGGAGTAATGGCCGACGGTGTTGCGATGGTGTCTGTAATTAACATGGGATATAAATTAAGGGAAGAAAGTTTTATAAACGAACATGCAGAGTAGATAGAAGATAGAAGGAAATTATTTTACGAAAAATAAAGTATTTATTTTGCAGACCATAAATAAAGTAATAGGTACCTACAGGATAACTATTAAATGAGTATAATAAATAAATTAATATCCACTGACATTCACACAGCGCCATCTAGCCCCAAGTTAAGCGTGAAGCCTGTATTATGGGTACTAAACAACGGATAAACATACTTATATATTTTTTTGGGAAATACATACATATTATACATAGAAAACACCCAGACCATTACAAACAGACATGTTCATGCACACAAATGTTTGTACTGCCCGGGATCGAACCCGGAACCCTTCGTGTTACAGTCGACCTCTCAACCACGACACCAAATGGGTCGTATATTAAATAAGTATTTTTTAATTTATATATACACATTATTTTAGCAAATGTTTAAAACTATTTCACACATTTTTTTTTTGAGAAGTAATAATTTTAAAATTCTAGGCTGCGAATTCACAGTTTTATGGAAGATTTTAATAAAATTGGTGTTACCAATTTAAGTACCATTAGACAAGGCATTCTACTATTTAATTACCATTTTAAAATTGTACTGTGTCAAAACATTTATTTTATTTTTGACAGCTCACACCTATGAAGAACTGTATTTATATTCGACAAAAATATATAACAGTAATGGCGTACTTTATTGACGGATGGTAAAATGCACTTAGTGAAGTGCCTGTGCGTAATAATAAGACATAGAATGTCATTGTAAATTTTAAATAGTCTTCGAATAAATTATGTTTATTATCTTTTCGACAGCTGCCTTTAATTATAAATATAATGGGTGTGTCGGGTTGGTGAATAACCAATTTATACCTTAATTTAAAATAAACTTTAAAGCACATTGTTATTAAGGAACGTCTACGTCAAGTTTATATCCAGAGACACCTGTAAACATCATATGCCCTACCCATTAATTTAGTTTACCAAACTTATAAGGCAATTGGTAATATGAATTAACCAGATAAAATAACTAATACCTAATATTTAATATTTCGTCACAATATATATTTCTATAACGATTATCCAATCCAAAAAAAATCTTGTCACATGAAATTATAACTACTGCCATCTAGTGAGGATTGTATCAACCACACTAAATGAGTCTGCTCTTTTTATCTTTAATTTGTTGTGTTTAACCTGTAAAAATGATCTGACCTGTATGAATTATCTGAATTACGCATATTAAAAAGCTATGCTTGATCAAAAAGTAAATATAAATAAAAATACTCTGTTAATCGTAGCCAAGACCGTTTAGTATAAGTTGTATCAAATATGCGACAGATCGCGCTAAGCGGTGAAGGTAAAAATGATAAGTAACTACAATAGGTGTCGCTTTTAACATCAAACATTTTAGTACCACCTTTTATCGCTAGATAGCGCTTTCTATGCAAGTGACTGCTTCGAAAAGGAACATTTTGTTATTCGATAGATGTCGCTACGTTTAAAAAGTAGCAAGTTCTCTTCTCTAAACGGGATTTTTCCCGGTTAATTTTAAATATGTGAATGCTGTTACAATATTGTGAGCACATGAGGGTGTCAAACTAAGATTGATAATAATAATAGGCAGCTGTTGTAACCTGATGGTGGCAGACACTCAAAACCACAGATTAAATAATATCTCAAAACCTAAAAAGTAATAATTTCACATCAAAGTGATATGAGGTACTTTTTCTATCAGAAAAGATGACTTACACTAATGTTAATCAAATCGTCATGGGTATTGATCGTTTAGTAAAATGATATTTTTAATATTAAGTAAAAATGTTATTAATAATATTATTACCTAAGAACCACAAATAAAATAAATACTAAACCAAGAACCTTTCGACGATCTATATAGACGGTAACATGTCTCGTATTTTTTTTTTATAACAGTGCACAAAAAGGACTTGTACTTAATTGAAAATCAACTATTAAGTATTCCTATATTTGTTAGGATTCTGAGTAAAGTCTTATTAAGTTATAGTCTTTGTGATTTCTATTACTATCTGTTGTTAATTATACTATTAACCATAATTTTATGCCAAATTAACGTTTCATTCTTAACAAAACATTTTTCAATTAAATATTTTTAACGAAACAATGCATAAAGCAGGATCTTTATGAAACAAAATAAATGTATTGTAATAATGGAATTACGTTTAGGCACAGATAATAACTATGATACATTATAGGTATGTACCGTATGTGAAACCATGCAAAGAACCACAAATCTTGTTTAAGTTCAAAACAGACTTGAACTAGATCCCACGCTTATTAAAAGTATCCTTCGCTCCTCAAAACTTGTGAAACATCGCCATGTAGAGAACGCCGAGTCAAGGCGAGGCCAAATATAGGTATTTAGGTCCCACTCAGTGCCTAGATTTATAAACATAATTATTTATTACACCGTGAACTTAAATAAATAAATATTCATTGACAATCACACAGCGCCATCTAGCACCAGGGTAAGCATGAAGCCTGTAGTATAGGTACTTAACAACGGACAAACATACCTATATCCTTTCTTTTGTAAATCCAGAACAACACCAACAGACATGTTCATGAACACGTATGTTTGTACCACAGATTTCCCAATACAGGAGATCGGGCAAGCCGCGTTTAAAGTGCGACAAATGTAAGCTCAACAAGCATACACTGGCTGCCAGTTTACGCTCTGTGAGACGAGTCAAGACGTACGAATATTAGAAGAAATTACCGTTTTTTTCCAAAATGCCATCTTGTGCAATTGCAACATGCCATCATCGCAATAAATCAGTAAATTTACCAAGAAATATAATAACTTTTCACAGGTAAGAACCGAAAAGAAATTGCGACACTGGGACTGCCCATAAACTTGGCGGCTTGTCCAGTCTAATTGTATATTCGGATGTCTGTGGTTTGTACTGAACGGGGTTCCAGCCCGATACACTTGGTGTAAGAGGCGACATCGCAACCAATGACACCACATGAATCGTCAAAATAAACATATTGATATTCCATTTAGTACATATTGATATTATTTTCGAGATATAAATTAAATAATGAATATCCACCGACATTCACACAGCGCCATCTATCCTCGACAGAAAAAGTCATACTGAAAATTAAACTTTGGAGGGCGTTAGATTTTTGCCGTTAGTCGAAATTAATCTGCACACAACAAACTAACAAGATAACTCACTCAAAAATGTGTCCGCGGCA
This sequence comes from Leucinodes orbonalis, assembly GCA_019425675.1. Lineage (NCBI taxonomy): Eukaryota > Metazoa > Arthropoda > Insecta > Lepidoptera > Crambidae > Leucinodes > Leucinodes orbonalis. Next base: position 111,340 of record PQWD01010399.1, read on the forward strand.
AAAGTCTGCCCATCACTTCAGTTGGGCAGAATTTTCATTCATAATCACGTCGCTCGCTTCACGTCATAACGTCATAGTAGTGTGCTCGTGGTTTTGATTATGGGTACATAATTTAATGACTCGTTAAGGTTGAAATTTTAATGAATAATTTTACGTTCTAAATATAACAAGAAGTATACGTATGTGTCTATTTATTCTGTTTATTTATTTATTTGTACAACATAGGTATAAAGGTAAGGTGAGACATTAATATTAGTTCGCTATGTTTGGCTCTTTAATTTGTTGTGTTTAATCTGTAAAAATGATCTGACCTGTATGAATTATCTGAATTACGCTTATTTTAAAAAGCTATGCTTGATCAAAAAGTAAATATAAATAAAAATACTCTGTTAATCGTAGCCAAGACCGTTTAGTATAAGTTGTATCAAATATGCGACAGATCGCGCTAAGCGGTGAAGGTAAAAATGATAAGTAACTACAATAGGTGTCGCTTTTAACATCAAACATTTTAGTACCACCTTTTATCGCTAGATAGCGCTTTCTATGCAAGTGACTGCTTCGAAAAGAAACATTTTGTTATTCGATAGATGTCGCTACGTTTAAAAAGTAGCAAGTTCTCTTCTCTAAACGGGATTTTTCCCGGTTAATTTTAAATATGTGAATGCTGTAACAATATTGTGAGCACATGAGGGTGTCAAACTAAGATTGATAATAATAATTGCCAGTTGTTGTAACCTGATGGTGGCAGATACTCAAAACCACAGATTAAATAATATATTATATTTATTTGTACAACATAGGTATAAAGGTAAGGTGAGACATTAATATTAGTTCGCTATGTTTGGCCGGAGAAGCCATACAAATGTCGAGAAAATATATAAAAATTACAAAATAATATCAAACAATTAAACTACATATACAAAAGATTCAAAGTCAAAGAGGAATTTAAGATAATGTCATCAAATTCATTAAATCAAATAATATTAAAAGTCCAATTTTAAAACACGAAACAATTACGATAATAAACAAGTATATAAAATTAAATAAGATCAATAAAATATATATTTGAAGTCAAATTACTAACTCACATAATGCATATAAACACGAATTTATAATTTAATTCATAAAATCCAATTTAATTATATCAAAATTATTAAAATGTCATGTCATGGGGCTTGGACATTTTTTGGTTGACGTTTCTACGTGATAAATGATAATATATTTAGTTAGTTTATTGTGGACCTAAGTCTACACAGCATGGGCAAGTGGCGATCGCAGATGGCTCTCTCTGCCTAAAAATGTTTATGCAAAGAGCCTAAGGGCTTTCCATAGTCGGACTAGAACCTAAGCTTAATTTCAGTATATGTTTTGGGAGCAAAACCGACCCGATACGTGCCTGTAACTATCACGCAAATAAAGACTGGATATGTTTCATGGGAATTGTAGGTAAGTACGTATTGGCGCGTAGAGCGTCGGTGGCTCAATGGTGTAACTGACGCCTCCTACGGAAGGGCTGAGGTTCAAATCCAGCCACACACCGATGTGTTTCCCAATTTTCGAATTTATATGTACGTTATCCGACGCTCTTACGGTGAAGGAAAACTTCGTGAGGAAACCTTCATGCACGCTGCGAAGAGATACAAAGGTTGCGTGAAGTCGGCCTACCCGCACTGGGCCCGCGTGGACGACTAAGGCCTAACCACCCTATACGAGTAGGCTCGTGCCCCTCGGTGGGGACGTTTAATGAGCTGACGATGATGACGTATTGGCAAAGGAATTTCCGAAGTACATAACCCAGAGACAGTTGGGTGAGCGCATTCCATAACTTTTACTTTCATTGGGGACCGCCTCGGGCCAAGAGAGCGAACTGATTGTACAAGACGCGGTTCACTACCGGCGGGCTGTAAGGCTGAAGCGTTAGCGGGTGATGATAGAGAAAACCTTACCAGGTGGAAGAGTCGGTACCGAGTCGTCTAGATAGGTCCGTGAAATAGGAGTGCTATGCACTTTTGTGTTTCAACACCCAAAGTTTGTTTCAACACCTAGTCTGTAGTAAAGTCAACATCCTTTTAGATATTGGTAGATCTTGGCCCACACCGTTCAGTACGGTTCTAAGATATTGCATAGCTTCTATCGCGGACCTTAAGCGTGGAGACCGAATCCAGCTCGGAGGAACAAAAAAAATTCCGTAACGAAAAAACCTGACACGGGACTCCTCTCACCGCTAGATGGCGTTGTAAAAATATGTTTGATAAAAGAACGACATACAGTTGAAAACCTATATAATTTTATTTGTTTATTATAAGTTATAGCATAATATAAAGGTGTATTTATAGAAATATAAGTTTTTTTTACATTTTGATATATTTTAATGTGCAAGTATAGCAATTTTTGTCAAATTCGAGTATTATTTCGAAAGATAAATTACTGACGGCAAACATTTTCAAAACTAAAACTAATTAAAGGCAAATTTTTGGCCAGCTGGCTTTTATATTACTTATTTCAGATTCCGACGCCAAGGGATGAATATACGTAGGAAATGATTTATTTTATTATTTGTTTTTACGAGTATAATAATATTAAAATATTGTGGTTTTGCAACTCTACACAATTCAACATAAAGACGCATTTTCCAGGACCGGACCTTGAATATAATTTCAATAAATACATAGTTTTAGTTGCATAAGTTGATAAAAATGCTTTGCAATAGCTTCACCGCGTCAGTCCCCGAGTGCCACACGACTTTCAATTGACTGTTTTAATTTCAATGTTTCGTCTTCCATGTTTTGATAGATTTTACTAATTTGTGTTCTTGCTTCGTAGACTGTTTAGTACCTTCAATATAAATTTTTATTTTGTTTCTTATTTTTGTTTATTTGCGTGCATACAAAGCCTATCATTAATCTGGCATTAAAAAAAATACTATAAAGGTTTTCAGAATGTAGCTATAATGCTACAAACATATTGAAAAATTATCAACTTTTTCGTGCCGTGCAGTCAAACCGCGTCTTTACAAGCTGCGGCCTACGTGACGCAATACCTACACATGAATGAGATTTTATAATCAACCAGTTGGCTATTAAACCAAATTACATTGTTAATTATTTAATGAAATTAACTACGTCGTTACCTAAGTACTTGATTAGGTAGAGCAATAGCGTAATGTGCAGTAATACATTTATACAGTTCTTGCGGCTGAATTCCACTTACGTACATCGAGGCAGAATTCCAGATTTCACCCACACCATCTGGATACTTGGAGGTCTTCCACAGTTCGTTTTGATAGACATTTTCTGCCGCGTACGATTAATTTGCGGAATCAGTTGCCATCGGAAACGTTTTCGGAACGATTTGACCTGGCGTCCTTCAAAAAGAGAGCGTATTCTTATATAAAGGGCCGGCAACGCATCCCTGTGACCTAAGCTGTTTCAAATGTCCATGGGCGGCGGTGACACTTTTTATCAGGTGAACCGCATGTTCATTTTCCTCCCTATGTTATAAAAAAAATACGAGTAGTAAGACCTACATATGCTTATGGTTATTTCTGACTAGTGCTGTTGGCCGGTTTTTACAGGTTCACCGGGCGCGTGGCGAGCGCAGATGGCTCACAGCCTTTTACACAACGAGCCTAAGGGCTTCCCAGAGTGGGACTCGAAGCTCGGCTTAGGGCGTTGCTGGGAGGAAGGTTGCTAGTATATGTTTGGGGAGAGAAGCGGCCCGGTACACGCCGGTTACGCGAATAGGGACTGAGCGAACCTACGGGAACGAAGGCTCCGTCAACCTGGGCGGAAACCACAGATTTCCCAATACAGGAGATGGGGCAAGCCGCGTTTTTAAGTGCGACAAATGTAAGCTCAACGAGCATACACTGGCTGCTAGTTTACGCTCTGTGAGACGAGTCAAGACGCACGAATATTAGAAGAAATTACCGTTTTTTCCCAAAATGCCATCCTGTGCAATTGTAACATGCCATCATCGCAATAAATCAGTAAATTTACCAAGAAATATAATACCTTTTCACAGCTAAGAACCGAAAAGAAATTGCGACACTGGGACTGCCTATAAACTTAGCGGCTTGTCCAGTCTAATTGTATATTCGGATGTCTGTGGCGGAAACCCAACATAGTTACCTGATTGTTTGAAAAGTAAGAAGATTCCGGGCTTCGGAAGGCACAATCACCTGTCAGTCCGGACTAGTCTTAAGGTGGTAGTCGTTAATATCTGCATTGTTCCCGCGTGCTGGGCTACCTACAACTTGTGTTGCCAGGTGTCCCGATTTGCGCGGGACGTCCCGATTTTTAGGGGTCTGAGGGTGCGTCCCGATTTGGACGCTAAATGATTAATTATCGAATTAAAAAGTTTCATCTCTTTTCAGTGTTATTCCAATTTATAATCTGAAATGAACCATATTGAAATTGAACCAAGAGTTAGAAACTTTATTAATTTTTTTTTTTTGCTGTCCTGATCTGAAACCTAAAATCCTGATTTTTTTGAACTCATGAACCGATTTAAAACAAATCGGACCTGGCAACATTATTTGTGGCCCAATCTCCCCACAGCTATACTAGAAAGGCCTGTGCCCTACACTGAGATTTAATAGGCCGATACTGATGATAAATCTTAGAATAACATCCGTATCACCAAATATGGGTCACGCAAAATGGCGACGGGTCGGTTGCGTAACGACAGAGGGCGCGCCGAAGAAAGCGCTCATGTACAATCGTGTACATCGAGTTTTTGCGAAACAAATATACATATAATTTTACCCTGAAACGTTATCATTATACTAGCAGTGTAAAACAAGTCTCCTTTAACCATTAAGAATATTATAAACATTTACAAACATTTGTGTGCATAAACATGTCTGTTTGTATTGATCTGGGTGTTTTTTATGTATATATTTACAAAAATAAGTATATAAGTATGTTTATCCGTTGTTTAGTTTCCATATTACAGGCTAATGCTTGGTTTGGGGCTAGATGGCGCTATATGAATGTCAGTGCATATTTATTGAAATGAGTATGTTACGTATTATAAGTTTAAAATATTTAATTGCACTATCGACATCAATCAGATTCAGATACTCCAAAACAACCAATACTAGGTCGAACATTGCGTATATCTAAAGAAAAGAAAATAACCAAAAAATAGTCAACTTCAAAGGCGAAAATAGAATCTACTTACTTCTTATATAAAGTGAAAGGCTACACGTCTCTGCTACATAGCTCACGCATTATGTTATTTTATTATATACTTACCACACATAAAAGTATACTACCCGTTACTACTACAAAGATAAATCTTAACAACCGACTGCCAACAGATTGCAATGTCAAAGGTGTTATTACGCCACTACTCACCTTTATTAAACATAATCTTAAGCCTATAACATCCCATCGCAAGGCACAGACCATCCCATACAGCTATGGCGAGATGCAGATTGTTGGGTGCTTACTACAACGTACACGTAATCAAATTTCTTGTCAGAAAATCAAGTACCAAGTCCAAAATGGTAAAATTAGCTCTAATTGACTTTTACTATTTCAATTGGCGGCCATCACGTGGATTTCGAAACCAGATCGTGTAATCGTCGATCTAAGCCCTACGAGAACATAGAGGCAGTCTAAGCCTTAGATTTTAAAAAAATATTATCTTCAAAGTTAATGTATCTTTCTCACTCTCTTCAACCAATCACAGTCCATTGCTGAACATCATCATTTTAATCATCAGTTCATTAAACGTCCCCACCGAGCCATCGTTCCTCACGATGTTTTCTTCACCGTAAGTGCTTCGGATAAACATATATAATTTTGAAAACTCGAATAATCATTGTTACGTGGCGGGATTTGAACCTACACCCTCCAGATCGGAAGGCAACTACTTACACCAATAATTAAGCCACCGACGCTCTATATACTGCCGGACATAGTTCAACCTCATTCTGCGCTAAATATCCCAGATATTATTAAAATGTATATTTAATACAAATTATTTAAAAAAATTAGGTTGTCATAGCACTTTTTCTCTCGCCATTACTCACTAAAAGGTACGACGAAAGGCGCGCGCGCAGCGTGGAGGTGTAAGATAAACATGGCCGCAGAACACCTGTTCAGACAAATGGGAGCCAAAATTTCACCATATCTTACCTAACATCGACTAATGCATGCCATTTCTCTTTCCATTATATCACTTTTTACAAATCAGGTGTTGTATTTCAGGTTGATAACCTCGACCTTTCTTTGGCCAATACCAAATTGAATTTAGTATGGTAGAGATAATATTGAAAAATGTATATGTACACTATTAAAAATATATAATTAACGATTCAAAGTATCTGTTATTATAGCCTTAGAGTTTCAATACCTACTTATATATACTCTAAGGTTATAAACTCAACTCAAAATTCATTATTCTTTAAATAAAGAAGATTGATTTTGAGTTTAGTTTACAATGTGGTTGTGAGAAAAGTAGAAAGAGTTATATTAAGATCATATAATAATTAAATATCCACTGACATTCACACAGCGCCATCTAGCCTCAAGTTAAGCGTGAAGCCTGTAGTTATGGGTACTAAACAATGGATAAACAAACTTATATTTTTTTTTTGTAAATACATACATATCTATACTAATATATAAAGCTGAAGAGTTTGTTTGTTTGTTTGAACGCGCTAATCTCAGGAACTACTGGTTCGATTTGAAAAATTCTTTCAGTGTTAGATAGCTTATTTATCGAGGAAGGCTATAGGCTATATATCATCACGCTACAAGTAATAGAAGCGGAGCAGCAATGAAGAATGTTTCAAAATCGGGGGTATTTTTTCATACTTGGAGCTTCCGCTGCGTACGCTGAGTAAACGGTTAAAGTTACACAAAAGTCATGTATGAGAGTATTGTTCTCCTTTTAAAGGTCTACAAAAAAGTCCGCGACAGCATATGTCTATCTTTTAAGGTAAGCTCACTATAACATATATTTTGCTAAAAAAAATTCTGAAATTGACCCCGAAACCTTCAAAGTTGGAGGGAGGGGAAATCGTATGTATAGTGATAAATGCAAGTACCGTGTTATCCCGAATTTAATGCGAGCGAAGCTGCGGGCAAAAGCTAGTTATACATAATAGGTATGTACATTTACAGCGCATAAGTTAAAGAAGAATAGTGAAACAGATTCATAGTGCAAATGTGGATCAAATTTATCTTGTCCCTAAGAAGACTGGGGTCCCAAGGAGAATGAATATTAGAGTATGTATAAAAAGATTGATGGATGTGAAGAAAGCTAGACAAGTATGTCAGGACCGCGCAAGTGGCGCTCTATCATCTATGCCTACCCATTTGGGATCATGGCGTTCGATTTCTTTATTCTATTTAGATATCCAGACATTACGCAGTAGCACCGCAGTAGGCCGTACAAACATTTTGTGTGCATGAACATGTCTGTTTGTAATGGTCTGGGTGTTTTCTATGTATAATATGTATTTATTTACAAAATATATAAGTATGTTTATCTGTCGTTTAGTACCCATATAAAGGCTTTACGCTTAACTTGGGGCTAGATGGCGCTGTGTGAATGTCAGTGAATGTCATAGTTCAAGCCTGTAATATAAAACTCAATGACGGATACACATACTCACAGACATCCGAATAACAATTAGACTGGACAAGCCGCCAAGTTTATAGGCAGTCCCAGTGTCGCAATTACTTTTCAATTCTTACCTGTGAAAAGATATTATATTTCTTGGTAAATTTTACTGATTCACTGCGATGATGGCATGTTACAATTGCACAGAATGGCATTTTGGAAAAAAAACGGTAATTTCTTCTAAAATTCGTGCGTCTTCATTCGTCTCACGGAGCGTAAACTATAGCCAGTGTATGCTCGTTGAGCATACATTTGTCGCACTTTTTAACGCGGCTTGCCCCATCTCCTGTATTGGGAAATCTGTGCACATACTTTATTACCTTATTTCCTACATACATTTGGACATATTTTACCAACCACTGTGTATAATTTGTGGACCTTTATATATTATATTATATGTGACCCTAATTCCTTTAGCACTTCAATCCCTTTTCAAATCAATTCGGGTTCACATCGGAAGCCGTCCTTTCCTTTCTCACGGTGCGTTAATTTTTTACGTTGCATAATGATGATGTCTCAGGTCAAATTTACCTTCGGGTTAGGGTTAGCGGTACAGCGTGAAGGGTTTTTGTACGAGTTTTTATGTTTATAATGACTTAACCCTTAATTATTTTTTGTTTATGAGATATTAAAGATTATTTAAGCTGTTGACAATCTGGTCGCCTTCCTACCGGGAGGGCTGAGGTTCAAATCCCGACACGTACCAATGTGTTTCGAATTTTCGAAAATATATGTGCGTTATCCGACGCTCTTACGGTGAAGGAAAACATCATGAGGAAACCTTCATGCACGCCTGCGAAGAGATTCGAAGGTTGTGTGTGAAGTCGTCCAATCCGCACTGGGCCCGCGTGAACGACTAAGGCCTAAGCACCCTATACGGGTAAGCTTGTGCCCCTCGGTGGGGACGTTTAATGAGCTGATGATGATGACAATCTGCTGGTTTAAAAACCTCCTTTGTAATACACCCACCGACAGTGAATGTTTTTGCCAGAATATCTGCCAGACAGGCAGATTGAAGGTAGTACCTATTATTTAAAGTTATAATCAGTATCACATCATTCCCTCCGAGGGGCACAAGCGTACCAATGTCAGGTGTATAGGCCTGAGTCGTCCACGCGGGCCCGATGCGGATTGCCCGACTTCACGCACAACCTTTGCATCTCTTCGCAGGCGTGCGCAGGTTTCCTCACGATGTTTTCCTTCACCGTAAGTGCGTCGGAAGATATACCTTATGAAATAAATAAATACATTTTTCTTTTGTTCATCCGCTAAAGAAAGTTGATTCCCAAGAATGTTAATAGAAACACAAAGATCATTAGAAATGAATTACATTAAATTACTAATGTCAAACAAGCTTTTTCTAGAAATTTCACTTAAATTAATATTCATTGACTATATTCCGTTTACACGATATTGCACCAATTTGCGAAATTCGACTCCCAAATTCAGGTATTATATTTTAGACACCATAAATTAATATTATTTAGGGTTGTCCCATGGTAACTTTTTGCTCCCTTTCATTCACAGAATTAGTTCGAAATCTGTATTTTTATATGTGCAAAATTAAACTTATTTATACAAAATTAGTGGTGGCTAGTAGTGAATGGATGAGGAAGTCAAAGGATTGGGAAATCCAACCATAAAATTTGGATAGTAAACAATACTGTGATTGGTAAAACACCTTTTTTATTTATTTTATTGACCAGGAAGAATTTAAACTTGCAATTAAATCAAAAAGGTTTCTATTTCAACAGTAGTATCGTTTTTATTTATATTATAATTGTACATCCCGAAACACAAAAGTGCATACCACTTCTATTTCACGGGACGATATCTGACACAGCGGTACCTACCTAGACGACTCAGTATCGAGTCTACCACCTAGTGAAGTATGAATATTAGAGTATGTATGAAAAGATTGATGGATGTGAAGAAAGCTAGACAAGTATGTCAGGACCGCGCAAGTGGCGCTCTATCATCTATGCCTACCCATTTGGGATCATGGCGTTCGATTTCTTTATTCTATGACATTACGCAGTAGCACCGCAGTAGGCCGTACCAACATTTTGTGTGCATGAACATGTCTGTTTGTAATGGTCTGGGTGTTTTCTATGTATAATATGTATGTATTTACAAAATATATAAGTATGTTTGTCACCTAGTGAAGTATTATAATATTTCAAACCTGTCCGATACAAGTTGCCAACCCTACCGTATCCCCAAGTGATAGTTAAGTCGGAAAGTTCTCGCTAAGTAGGCAACTTAGTCAAGTCAGTACGGTCGCGACTGGCAGCGTGTAAACACGCAACATACAATAAGTTAACTTAAGTTCAAGTGTTAATGATGAACCATTTTTGTCTAAAGGAAAATGTGATTCAGTCGACGAAGGATTCAGCTTAATTTGTTTTTTAATTTTGACACTTTGTTTCTGTATTGTTTTTGAGTTTTGTGTTGAACTGTTGGCGGGAGGAGATAATAATAAGGAGCTTTCATTGGCGTTCAATTTTATAAGGTAATTAAAGTTTGTTTTTTTATGAAAGAATACTGTTATGAAATAACTTTGATATTAGATTAGCCTATAAAAATTCTAATATGATTATAGTTGTGAAGTATTGTATTAAATTGTAATTGGAACGGCTATTTTTGTACAACAATTTATTTTTTCTAAACAGAGATTGTTATTAAGGAAGATGTTGATAAAAAAATACGGTTTTAACGAATTATTAATTATTGATCAATATGTTAAAAAAAATTATCTGGCCTACTGTAAATTATCTGGCCTACTGTAAATTATCTGGCCTACTGTAAATTTGCAAATAAAATAAGCAATAAATATTTGAAGTAAAATTAGTAATTATTGAAACAATTTATTTTATAACGTATATTCAAATTGAAAAGTCCGATTCCATATTTTTTTTTTTTTTTGGTTCACAAAAAAAATGGGAAATGTGAAATTTTTTGTTTCACAAAAAAAAAACGTTATTTTATACGTTATAAAATAACGTATTTTCTAATTGAAAAAGTCCGATTCCATTTTTTTTGTGAAACAAAACAATTGAAAGGTTTAATTGTTTTTCTTTTAAGTATTTTTTTTCATCCCTAATGTTATTATTAATGTATTTTAATAAGCTATATAGGGATTTCTAAGCCAGCCATTATCGTCCTTCAAAACTTTCTATAGACTATAGGAAATAACAATATAGCATTACGACATTGTAATCCATAATTAAACCTAAATGTACAAACGGACTGTAACATCAACCAGCAAATCGTGTTGTTTTACTCGCGACGTATGTATAATTTCGACAAAAAGTTTTGCTAATATTTGTAAGAAACAAGACACGCAATGTTCAAAATGAATTAACTAAAATTCACGTGTATTATCAGTATTATCACATGCTTTCTAAAAGTTAATGTGTATTTTGCTTAATACGTGATAGGTGGATTTCAACTTTCATATTTAAAAAAGGTACTACCCAGTATTTTATAAAATAGCCAATGATGCAAAAAGTCTTGATTCGTGATATGCTCACAAAAAAATCGCCATATGTGTTCCGAATGCAGCGACAGCATACATACATATATTTCGAATGAGCGTACATTTACCTAAACAAAGAGCCTACAACTGTTATTCTCTTTGGCGGTTCGTTTTTGAGGCACGGGTGACGTATCTTTATATATACAGAATATCATTGATAATAGCACATGAAATAACACATGACATCACAGTCACATAAAAGAGTACGGCTAACTTAATAAAGTCTTTCTTATGTCATTAAGTAAACAGGACGATCAGTTCGCTCACCTGGTTATAAGTGATACGCCTGACCAAATGCAGTGTTTAGGGAAAGTATTGTACTCATTCTTTTCCGTCAACACTGCCCTGCATCCGTCACCCGAGACGACTGATATTAGGTATCTTATACCCGGTAATGTGACTAGCTACAGTGCCCTCATCCCGAAACACAGAAGTGCACAACACTCCTGTTTGTCGGTACGATATGTGGCACTGCGGTGATATCTACCTAGACGACTCAGTATCGACTTTACCATCTAGTAAAAACAGACCTGCTGAACGGACAATAATGATGATGATGAAATAATTTTAACTATAGTATTTATATTATCTGTGATTCAACTATTTTTTTTTTCGACAAAACCATTTGAAATACAATCCGTCCAATTAAAAATCCGGATAGTTTCCTTCCTGACAAGGACTTCTGCATCTGCTTAGGACGTTACGGGGAGTGAGGGGGCGCTAGAAACCCTAGTATAAGCTTGGAGCCTCGGCTTTTACTGTTAAAAATAAGCACGAAACCGTACACAAAATTGTAGCATAAAATTAATTAAGTTTGGTTTCGAATTGGAAATGCTTTTAGTTACTAATAACCGTTTCGATTCACAATGGAACCGATCAAATAGAAATCTAAATAAAACATCACCGATCTTGGCAGGTTGTGATTTAACTTTCACTTAAGTTCAAGGGCGTGGGTAGGGTTGCCATCTTTCATGCAAAGCTGTTTTGTTGTCATAAGTATGACCAATATGGTGTAATGGCTTAGAAGTCTACACTAAGGGTTCCAGGTGCAATCCCCGTGCAATACAAAGATCCATTTGATACTATTATACTAAAATCGCCGGGAATCCAGACACAATTTAACAATATATATTATATATATATATCATAGGCTTAAAATATAATATGACATGTTATTATGAATACTTTTTGTGTCCATAAATCCATAACCATAAATAATGTTATCTAGCGCTCGGTGTGATAATCGCCAACCAGCCTATAACGATCCATTACAAGGCACATGCCTTCCCATTTAGTATGGCTATGGGGAGTTTGGGCTGTAACCCACCACAGCTAAGTCAATACGTATTAACGATCACCATCCCAAGACCCTCGCCGAGACCAACAGCTTAACATATCTTCTGAACCATGGAAAGATTCTTAATTATAAATAGACCATTAAATGATTAACCAATAGTCGATTACAAGTGGAGAAAAAGTTAATAATCATGGAAATTACTTTTTTAGCACATGAACACACGTAGAAGCAAAAAATTACAATAAGGCGATCATTTATCGCCAAAGAGTAAATCTTCGAGAGATTAAGAAATTACCTTCCAGAAAACCTTTAATTACAGTATAATTTCTAATATTGAGATTAGGAAATAAGCTTTCCCAAGTTAAGTAAACAAATTTTACTTTGTCATTTTTATAGTGTTTCTATGCATTCATTTCCAAAAAGAGAGTATATATTACAATTTGTATATGTACAATGTTGGTATATGTGTGTTTGGTTTTGTCAAATAAAGCTTTTTTTGTTTCTTTCTTTATATTGCAGTAGATGCTTAGTTTTGGGTTAGAAAGAAAGAAAGAAAGAAAAACCATTTATTGACCTTTACAAAATCACAAAACAAAATATAAAATTTTACAGAAAAAAAATATATGCTCTTTTTGAAAAAAAAATATATATAGCATAACAAAGGTCAAAGGGTTCCGCCTCAGCTTAAGCCATTACTACGGGTTACTACGAATGGATGCAATATCTCACTCAAAAAGTGACAGTTGAGCAGAATTTTCATTAGCATAGTATTTTCGTGCTTTTGCTATTGTACCCTTGTAATGACACATTAAGTCAAAATTTTAATGAAAAATTTTATGTCATAAATATAACATATATGTTATATGTATTCTTGCATACCCCTTCTTTCAATTGTCCTCTTCTATTATAAGCTGGTTGTCTGGAAGAAATTACTATTTAGTAATAAGGCCGCCAATTGTACTTTTTTCCTGTGCAGAATCTTGTAAAGTGTTTAATTTGTTATCTATCTATAACAATAAGTCAAATGTGTCAATCGGCTCGGACATTTTTTGGTTGAGTTATCTTCGTGTTAGTTCATTGTGAATGTCAGTGGATACTAAAATTTTATTAGTACAAAGAATTTACCCATTTGGTGTAGCGGTTAAAGACGTTGGCTCCTACACAAAAGGTTCCGGGTTCGATCCCCGGGAGAACAAACATTTGTGTGCATGAACATGTCTGTTTGTAATGGTCCAAGTGTTTTCTATGTATAATATGTATGTTTTTACAAAAAAAGTATAAAAGAATGTTTAGCCGTTGTTTAGTACCCATAATACAGGCTTCATGCTTAACTTGGAGCTAGATGGCGTTGTGTGAATGTCAGTGGATATTTGTATTTATGAGTAGAATCGATGCGCTTTGTACGTATAATAGATACGTTATGCGTTTATAATGCGTGTTGCAAGAGTTATTAAAAGGTCTAATTGTGTCGGTTTCGGTGCAATAATCATCGCGTAATGATTGCACATGACGAAAATACTTGATCGTTAACTACTTCATTTATAACGAGTTTTAATTTCAATCGTCATATTTCACAGTTATTCATTAGGTAATTCGTAATATTTATTCGGCTCGGTTTCATTTCATTTTTGTCGTTTTATTTCGTTTCACTGAATAAAATTTACTTACTGGGCCCGCGTGGACGACTAAGGCCAAATAACCCTTTACGGGTAGGCTCATACCCCTCGGTGGGACGTTTAATGAGCTGATGATGATGACCTACCTATCGAAGTAGTACGAATAATACTACATATTTGGATATTGGTCCTCCTGTTTTTTATGTAACAAAGTGTACAGGACGGTCAGGACGCTCACCTGATGGTCAGTGACCATGACAGAGTGGCATTCTCAACCACTGCACACTGCCCCTTCATTGAGACAACAGATGTTAGGTCTCTTATTCATTTTTGTTATAAATGTTAACTGTAGTTAAAAGAGCGGAGTCACCTGGCAGGCATATACTTGCATAAAGGTGACTTCGACCTTAATTAATAAAGTGTAAATTTCTTTAAATGAAAATAAATATTTTTGTTTTTTTATACCTGGTATTAGTGCATGGTTGTTTGCGTCTACCTTATTTTTATTTTTTTCCTGTTAACCCTGGCCTGCTGGAAGAAATCTCTTATAGAGATAAGGTAGCCTGTACTTTATTGTTTCTTTCTGTCTACTTAATTACCATGCTATGTACGAATAAATACATAATAATTTTACTAGCCACAGTGAATCTGAAACAGAGAAGTGCATAACACTTCTATTTCACGGATCGAAATCTGGCACTGCGGTGGTACCTACCTACACGACTCAGTACTGAGTCTACCACCTAGTTTTGTGTCAGTGCAGTTGTAATCAAAGCTAGACCCTTTGCTATAAATTCACCTTACGTCCCACTGCATAGATACGCTTTCCCACACAACATGGCTATTGGGAGATTTGAGTAACCACCGACGCTCTTAAAGCTTAATAATGATTACTAATAATAATCAAAAGGGTCTTAGGACTTCTATCATCATCATCAGCTCATTAAACGTCCCCACCGAGGGCACGAGCCTACCCGTATAGGGTGAATAGGCCTAAATCGTCCACGCGGCCCCAGTGCGGGTTGGACGACTTCACGCACAACCTTTGATTCTCTTCGCAGGCGTGCGCACGTTTCCTCGCGATGTTTTCCTTCACCGTAAGAGCGTCGGATAACGTACATATAATTTCGAAAATTCGAAAACACTTATGTGGGGATTTGAACCTCAGCTTCCGGTAGGAGGCAACAGTCCACACCATTGAGCCACCGACGCTCTTGACTTGTAAGTATACTATATCGCCATGTGTCAGCCCTAAGATCGGTTAGCACTGACCGCAAAGCACTTTCGCCGAGATGACGAAAGATGACGGAAGAAAGTCGCTAACACAATTAGGACCAGTTCTGACCGGTAATAACCGGAACCGACCGGATCGCGTAAAAACGTTTGACGTTTTATATAAATTTTTTCAAACATCGTAAAGGAATTAGTAAGGGTTTTATAACGGTAATTATTCAAGTTTATTACGGTAATTATTCAAGTTTTATTACGGTAATTATTCAAATTTTATTACGGTAATTATTCAAAAACCATATCAATGTCAATGGCGTAGCGGCTAGTGCGTTCGGTTGAATGATTGGTAGTTAAGCAACTATCGCAATGAAAATATGACCGCATAGCTCTAGGGAGATGGTGTAACAACATGATTCAGTTCAGTGAGCACATTCAAAATCAGTCTCGTCTACAATCCTAGAGTGTTCGTTAACACCCATCAATTAAAAATAAATAAATATCTACTGACATTCACAGCACCATGCCCCAAGTTAAGCTATACTTTTTGAATACATCAAATATACAAAGAAAAACAACTATACTATTCAAACTGTTCTTGCACGACCTTTGGTATAGTGGCCGACGGTTTCAACCATTACATCAAATGGGTCTTCAAAACATAAAAAATCAATGCAACATTGTGTCAACAAACCCGATTACAAAATAAAAAAGCATTATGCGAACGTGTTATAATAAAAATCCGTAAACGCTGTATGGATAGCGATGATCGCGTGCGCTGCACAACTGGCACAGTGGTCGCTAGTGTCATTGTACGAGTCGTTCCGTTACGGCAATCACGGAACTCATTGTATCGTGACATAGGTCAGTCAACGTTCAATGCTAGACGGGCTTATATCAACAACTCACAATGCACAGCCACAATCTGACTCATAAAATATCCGCGGCAAAATTATGTCCATCCATCAGTTTGGCAAAAAATAAACTTACTATATACAAGAAAGAATGATAAAAAAACATATATTGGTGCAAAATAATAACATGTAATCTTAAATAATATTTTAAAAATAATAATAATGCTACTAAAATGGTAGCACAAAATGGTCCACAATCTCACTCAAAAAGTGTTCGAAAATTATACCCTTCAGCCTGTTGGGCAAAATTCATTCATAATTATGTCGCTCGCTACATGTCATTGTGACATTGAAGTATGCTCGTGCATTTTAATTAAGCCTTTAGGTCAAAATTTAATGTATAATTTTATGTCATAAATAAAACATGTGTCAACGTATATGTCAAGCTGCATGGACATTTTAGTTAATATTTCTTCATAATTATGCATCTAGTTTTTTATTGTTCATCTAAGTAGACTTGTTTCGAGTACATATTATTATTCCGAAAAGACAGTAGTACGTGCAGGATTTCAACCTGCACCCTCCAGATCGGAAGGCAACAGTCCACACCAATGAGCCACCGATGCTCTGTTGTTTAGTTTGTCTGATGTTTAGTGTTATGTTTTCTCATACAGTTAAATTCTCATAAGATAATTATTTAGTGTCTTTTGTTCATGTTCATGTGTTGTATTATTAGTCAATACATTTATTGACTAATAATACACCCTTTTTATTATACCTTGAGGTCAAAATTTTAATGAATAAATGTCATAAATATAGCATGTGTCAAGTAGCTCGGGCGTTTTTGGTTAATATTTCTTCGGGAAATAATTATCTTTTTTTTTTTATTTATTGAACAGGAGGCAAACAAGCATACGATTCACCTGATCGCCCATGGACATTTGCAAGACCTTAGGTCCCAGAAATGTGTTGCGAGCCCTTTAAAAGAGTGTACGCTCTTTTTTTGAAGGACGCCAGGTCGTATCGCTTGGGAACTATCTCTTATTATATATAAATAATTGCCTCGTAAAAGTTTTTGTTTCTATTATTTCGTGTGACAATGGAAACGGCGCATTCCAGGCGTACATTGGCCGCGGAGTCTCGGCGCGTGACATGTGGAGCAGCCATTTTCACTGCAGCGGAATTCTGTACGCACTTATCCGGTTGCGCTCTTAAAATCTAGATATTTGTGATTTATCTCAAACTTGATTGTGTGAGCATCGGTGGCTCATTGGTGGACTGTTGCCTTCCAACTGTTTTTTTTTTATATATATAACTAGGAGGCAAACGAGCATGCGGTTCACCTGATGGAAAGTGTCACCGCCACCCATGGACATTTGCAACAGCTGAGGTCGCAGGGATGCGCTGCCGGCCCTTTATATAAGAAAACGCTCTCTTTTTGAAAGATGCAAGGTCCATTTTTGGTGGGTGTAGTTCACATCCGCACGTACCAATGTTTTTTCGTAAATTATATGTACTTTTATCAAAACGCTCTTACGGTGAAGGAAACAATCCCGAGTAATCCTGCGCACGCCTGCGATGAAATTCAAAGGTTGTGCGTGAAGTCGGCCAATTCGCACTGGGCCTGTGTAGATGACCGGCCTATACCACCACCTATACGGATAGTGGTGTATTGTGCCTCTCGGTGGGAATGATAATAAGCTGAGATAATGATTGTGTGTTAACTTAGAAGGGTCTGAGAGAAGGAAACTCTTAACCCTTTAATCGCCGAAGTGGTATATATTCAACGTACAATAGATTTTCTATTGTGTCAGAAAGCCGGTGGTTAAATGGTTTACGCCGTTAAATGGTAATGTCAACATTTGTAGGTAACTAATATCCACCGAATAATATCTTATTATTGTGACGAAAGATCTGACATTCGAAGAAGCCTTTCATTTTCAAATGTTCTTACTCAATCAAAGATATATTCACTGTGCCTAATCAAGTTCCCATATCAGTGACAATGAACTTGTGCAACCTACCCATGCTTTTTAAGATTCCCTTTGTAACTGTCAAAATACCATCGTATATCGCTAAGGCTGAGACACAGACATCCGAATATATAATTAGACTGGACAAGCCGCCAAGTTTATAGGCAGTCCCAGTGTCGCAATTTCTTTTCGGTTCTTAACTGTGAAAAGTTATTATATTTCTTGGTAAATTTACTTATTCATTGCGATGATGGCATGTTACAATTGCACAGGATGGCATTTTAGAAAAAAACGGTAATTTCTTCTAATATTTGTGCGTCTTGACTCGTCTCACAGAGCGTAAACTGGCAGCCAATGTATGCTCGTTGAGCTTACATTTGTCGCACTTTAAACGCGGCTTGCCCGATCTCCTGTATTGGGAAATCTGTGGGCTGAGAGCATGCGTTTGCCACTTAACCGGTGAAGCTGTAAATGTCATTTGCAGCCTACAGCAGTAGTCATTAAAAAAAATAACTTTATTTACGTCATGCATCATAAGTAAACGGGACGGTCAGTTCGCTCACCCGGTGGTGAGTGATACGCCTGACCATGACAGATGCAGTGTTGAAGGTGATTAACTGAAGCAGTCATTATTTTTCTTTGACACTGCCCTGCGTATGTCACCCGAGACAGTAGATGTTAGATCCCTTATACTATGGTAACTCAAAGCTACAGTGCCCTCATCCCGAAACACAGAAGTGCGAAACATTCTTATTTTAGGTGGTGATGCGGTAGTACCTACCTAGACGACTTATCGTGATAATGATATTATCACAAGCACATAATTCAGGGAAACAAGTGAATTTCAAAACGACGTTCCTCTGGGGCGATTTATCACATTTGTACAAATGGACACCTGACCAAACCAGAGGTGGAATGCGCCTTTTTCACGACAACTTTCCCTGAACCGGTCGACTTTCGTTGTTACGTGCGGTCGCCTTTTGTTTTTATCGTCGCGCTAATTATATTACGTAAACTGTGACGTAAGTAGCAAGTTTTGGGGAACAGTAACGCGGAACGTGATATTTTTCAGAGCGCACAAGTCACAGGTAGTAATGCGTAAAGCGCGGCAAATATGTCATAATTGAAAATAAAAGATGCGTTCTTTTTTTAAAAAGCGCGGCAAATATTTCCTAAGTTCTTTTTTTGAATAATAAAGATGACTTGACCACAAACAACGTGGACGTTGTAGAATCTTATTTAAATGTGTTAAAGTTCGCTAGAAGCTTACTAAAAACAGGAGAAATGTAGATTTCTATTCAATATGAACAATTAACTAACGTTTCTGTGTAAAGTAAGTGCGATAATATAAGGGACGGTTATCAGTTGCTGATTCTTTTCCGTCTTACAGTCAGTACTAAGCTAAGTATAAAACAAAAATTTCGTCTCATGTTGATAAAACATCGTAAATCAAGCAATTTGAAATTCCATCAATTTTTAAATATCTTAAGTCACATACACTAAATTTTTACATTAATTTTTTCTAGAATTTAGATCTAGAATAAATCATCTAGAAGTGCCGGCAAATATTCGAAAGTCAATGTTTTTATCCTATTTCTTCGACTGTGAAACCGATAAACTTCAACATTTAGTCCCTCCGTGCTTCTAACACCAATTCGCATTTGGTCTGCATGGTAGGTTAACCAGTCCCGATTGTCATGCTGTTTGGAAAGTCTTATGCTTTGCAAGACTTTTACCTTACCAAGTATACAGGACGGTCAAGATGTTCACCTGATGGTAAGTGATACGCCTGACCATGACAGAGCGGCCTAGATGGAGACCAATAACAGATAAACGCTACAGTTATTTTCTCCATCAACGCCGCACTGCGCCCGACACCCGAGACAACAGATGTTAGGTCTCTTATACCCAGTAATTCATCCCGAAACACAGAAGTACAAAACATTTCTATTTTACGGGACGATATCTGGCACTGCGGTGGTACCTAACTAGAGGACTCAGTACCGAGGCTACCACGTAGTGCAAAGCCAAAATCCAAATTGTACCAGCAAGCCTCAGGTGTGTTTGTTTGGATTTGTTACATTGTTTCCATATAGTAAGTTGCACAACAATGGTTTACCTTCACAGCTCCACGGTGCAGGCGTCATCTGCATACAATAGGTGCAGATTGAGTGATACATTTGGGTTCTGACAGTCCCTTTTCGCGATTATTAATTTAGTAGTGCAAGCCGTGGCAATCTTTAACTAAGGCAACACTTAATTCTTGGGTTTTTATGTCATAAAGTGGACAGGACAACCAGTACGCTCACCTGGTGGTAAGTGATACGCTTGACCGTGACCGATGCAGGGTGGAAGGAAGTTAATCAACAGTAGGTAGTCAATAGCGTAGCGTAGGACGCCTTGCGAAAGGTCGCTGGTGGAGGCTAGATGAGAAAAGCGGAGGACCGAGATGTCTGGCGCAAAATGGGGGAGACCTATGTCCAGCAGTGGACTGCGATAGGTTGAATAGTACTTAGGTAGTCAATATTTTCCGTCACCAGAAACAACAGATGTTACGTCATATACTTCATAATTTAATTAGTTACAATGCCCGAATCCCGAAAAACAGAAGTGCAAAACAATCCAATATTACGGGACGATATCTGGCAATACGGTGGTACCTACCTTTCGGGATCAGGGCACTGAAGCTAGTGAAATTACCAGGCATCCTAAATACCTAACATCTGTTGACTCGGGTGACGGGCGCAGCGCGGCGTTGATGGAGAATAATAACTGTCTATCAGCTGTTGGTCTCCTTCAACGGAGCTCTGTCATGATCAGGCGTATCACTTACCATCAGGTGAGTGTCTTAACCTGTCCACTTTAACATAAAGAAGAAAGAAACAAAAAGTCTCCATTTACTTCGTAACATAAAAAACAAATACTAGGTATGAGTAGTTATTTTATGTATCTAATGCTCATGCAACTAAAGCCTAAAAGTAAGTACTAACGGAAGCGTTAAAACTACCATATCCACACATGCCGCAAGCAGTAATTGGACCGGTTTCTGCGAAAATTGGTCAATCTAGCACCGAGAAGGAACTACCAACTCGAAATTGAACTAGAATTCTGCTTCCTATCGTTGCTCAAGTTTTATAATGGGTGTTGCTGATGACCAATTCAAACTGCCTCCGTGGTCTAGTGGGCACAGCAATACAGCGTTCGGCTGCCTGACCAGGATGTAGTGGGTTGGGATCCCACGGGGAAACGTCACTGTGCGATATTTCCTACTTTGGTTACGATGTTGCGGGCTTATAAATGGTTTGGTATCATTCGGAAGGTCAATGATCCAACAATCACCGGTTGTGATTGTTGGATCATTAATCATCCTGACCTCCATCCCAAGAGACGTTTAAAGTCTTTGTGTTTTTACCCTTTATATTGGGGAGTGTTCCAAAGAATTGTTCGATCTTATACCTGCTGCTGCGTTCCATCATCGGACTACCCATAAGATGAAATTTCATCCTCATCATCTCGGTGGTTGCCGTTCCACAACCGTTCGTTTTATGCTCATTTTTCTTCCACGCATACTGCTTTTATGGAACGACCTCCCAGCAGCGGTATTCCCTGGAAAATATGACATTGGAACCTTCAAGAAAAGAGCGTATTCCTTTCTTAAAGGCAAGCAACGCACCGGTGACACTTCTGGAGTCATTGGTTGTTCATGGGTGGAGATGATCACTTACCATCAGGTGACTCTTTGGCTCGTTTGCTCCCTATAACATAAAAAATTTTAGCGTGCACTCTATATATGCAAATCAGCAGTGCATACGCTGTGCGTCCAGACAACCCGGAAAATCGCCGATTCCCACTTATTCGTCCATCTTCCTCGTTAGATTTGAAACCATAGGCGCTGCTGTCATCAACTTGACAAAAATGTAAATTATTTATTGTGTTTGCGATTATTGTCACTCACTTTACATAGCAGACTTATAATCTCTGTGCGCACCGACCTTAGACCACGTGATTCACTTCGGGAAGTATTTAAAAAAATCGATATTTTAACAGTAGCGTCCCAATACATTTACCATAATCTAGTTTATGTCCACAAAAATCTTCATTTGTTTGAAAAAAAATGTGACGTACATAACTTTAATACTAGGAACAAAAACAAACTTGCTGTTCCAAATCTTAGACTAATTAAAGTAGGGCAATCATTTGTAGGAAGAGGCATAACATTTTTTAATAAAATACCACAAAATCTTGCCGAATTGCCTTTTCACCAGTTTAAATTAAAGATTAAAAAACCTTCATGAAAAAAGGATACTATACAATAGAAAAATATTTATCGGATAAAGATGTGTGGTCTTGCACTTAGTGAATAGTGTTCCAGTTACAAAATCTTTGTAATAAATTATTTATGTGTAGGTAAATGACAAAATTGTAACCACTGATATAAAAAGATTAAAAGAGTAACTCGAGTTTCTTGCCGGCTCTTCTCGAAGATCCTACTTATTCCGAACCGGTGGTAGAGTCACAAAAAATATGATAATAATAACAATTGACGGTTCAAAACTATCTGTAACAGATTTTTGAATAAAGATTTTCTTTCTTTCTTTCTTACCATTGGGTTCTTGAAGGAATGCTAACCATTCTTTGCTAAGCCGCCTCTTAGAACACTCTCAGTAATTTGCGCTCAAACTTTATCAAATGTGTACACTTAACATCGCAGTTTCCCGTCACATAAAAGACGGTACATACATAGTATGTATACTTAACAAATATACAGCCTTCGTTCAACCAAAGATAATGCAGTGAGATCGCGAATAACAAGGGCTATATACATTAAACATCATCCTTTATTGACTGTTCGCTTGAATATTTAACGTTTTGAAAGCGGTGATTCTCCGGATTTTACCACGACACGATATTTCGCACTATCGTATTGATTTGTGTGGTGTATTCATTAAGAATGTGGCTTAAGCGTTTATTTATTTAAGGACAACACAAAAACGTAACATTACTAGGTGTTAGACTCGACTGAGTCTTCTAGGGTTGGTACCTACCTCGATGCCAGATGTCATCCCGTGTAAACAAGGAGTGTTTTGTCACTTTTGTGTGTAGGGATGAGAGCACAGTAGCGAGTTTAAATAGCAGGTATAACAGACCTAACATGGTGTCGGCGCAGTGCGACATTGACGGAGAATAATATCTTTCTATCATTAAGTTAGTATCCTTTTAAGTGCGCCTGTCATGGTCAGGCGTATCACTTACCATCAGTGTGAGCGTCTTGGTCGTTCCTGTATACTTTAAAATAATAAAAAAAAAAACACTAATTTACTTAGATTTTATAGACTTCACGACATGCACTATTTGTGCCTTTTAAAGAATGATAATTAATTTATACCGAAGAAATAAAATTATATCTCATCATAATCAGCTCATTAATCGTCCCCACCGAGGGCACGAGCTATCCTACGTTGTAAAGGCTCTCAAAACGCGGCCCATTGCGGATTGGCCACATACTCACGCACAACTTGTCAATCTCTTCGCAGACG